>CM077446.1:1175000-1230000 GCA_039654765.1 Mylopharyngodon piceus
CAAAAAGATCTTCATTTGTGTTCCAAAGATGAATGAAAGTCTTACGGGTTTGGAACGACATGACGGTAAGTAATTAATTAATCATTTTTGGATGAACTAATCCTTTAAAGCAAAAGTTCACTTTTTTAGCTCTGTACTCTTATAGTATGACAATTATTGAGTTGTTTTTGAGGTTTAGTTCCAATAAATGTTGGACTGTAGATAAGCAATGCACCTGTAGTGTTGATCAGACAGATGAGAGGATCTCCTGGTCGACCCCGACACGCTGTAACTCCTCTGAGAGAAACACAATCACACAAACACATTCACTGATCAATTTGAGTTGATTTACAGATTATTAAACAGTGAGTGCAGATTCACAGCACTAATGTTCTGCTGTTTTGTGCACAAACTGACACCCTGTACCTGGTACCCTGTAGCTCTGCTTCCTGCCAGGTATCTGTGAGAGGAAGTGACATCATCGTGGATGTTCTGCAGCTGCGTCTCGGCCCGCTCCGCTCTCTCTAGCAGGTCCTCAATGAAGTGCTGCAGGCGGATCTTTGCGCTTGCTTCCTGGAACGCCGTGTCCCGCACAAACCTGTCCAGGTCACACACTTCCCTAAAACACAAAAATTCATTTTTTGCAGTTTCGGAATGAGCATTTTTGTTTGCTGAAATTGCATCCCTAATCTAAACACTCACTGTTGTTTGCGTCGGAGTTGCTCGTCTCTCTCTCTCAGCTCGTATCTGAGGCTGGCCAGCATCTCCACGGAAATGTCCACCTGACGCTCCAGCTCAGCCGCTCTCTCCTCCGCCTCGCGCTTCTCTCTGTGAATCCGCTCGCTCTCTCTCCTGGCTCTGCTGACCTCCACGCTCCTCCTCTTCACCTCGTCCTGCAGAGCCTCCAGTTTGAGTGACACTCGCTCCTGCACCTCCAGAGCCAGCTGCTGAAGCCGGGCCTCCAGCGCCAGCCTGCCCAGCCACGGCACACCCAGCTGGGCCACGGCGTGACCGGCGTCTGCCTCCGCCTCTGCGGCCCTGGAGGTCACGGCGACTGCCAGCACCGAGGAGGGCGAATCCCTCTGGATGAGGATCTTTCGGGTTGCCAAACTCATGGTATCCAGGAGCTCCAGGCGCAGTGGACGAGCGATATCGCTCTCTCGCTGGGCGTACAGGGACATCAGTCCCCCCTCAGAGCTTCGTCTTGGGTTCAGACAGAGTTTCTGGCAGGAGCGGACACTGGACAGGTGGTCTCCAAAGCCACACGCCTCTCCACAGGTCGGGCAGCACAACGGCAGCTCAGTGCTGGTCGACATACTGCAACGATGTGCTCACGCGCTCGAAGAACAACTCCAGTCTCTCATTGTGAGTTCATTCAGAGAGCATTTCTGTAGTGTTTCATTAATGTTTCCAAATCATTTCAGGAGAGTTTGTTTCAGTAATGTTTCAAAAGCATTTCAATCGTGTTTCAGGATGTTTGTTGTTTCAGTTGCGTTTTAGGATGGTTTTTTTTAGTAATGTTTCAGTAGCATTTTTGAATAATTTCTGTAGTTTCCAAATAAATATTAGCAGCGTTTCTGAATTGTCTCAGTAGCATTTCCAAATCGTTTCAGTATTCTTTCAGTAATGTTTCAGTAGCATTTCAGAATCGTTTCCGTAGTGTTTCAGGATGTTTTTTCAGTAATGTTTCAGTTGTATTTCCAAATCGTTTCAGCAGCGTTTCCTATTTGTTTCAGTACCGTTTTAGTAGTGTTTCAGTCCCGTTTCAGGATGTTTTTTCAGTAATGTTTCAGTAGAGTTTATGAATCGTTTCAGTAGCGTTTCCTAATTGGTTCAGTACCATTTCTGAATCTTTTCAGTAGTGTTTCAGGATGTTTTTTCAGTAATGCTTCATTTATGTTTCCAAATGGTTTCAGTAGCGTTTCCTAATCAGTTCAGTACTGTTACAGAATCTTTTCAGTAGTGTTTCAGTAGCGTTTCTGAATCATTGCAGTAGCGTTAATTTCAGTAGTGTTTCAGTAATGGTTCAGTAGTTTCAAAAGCATTTCTGAATCTTTTCCAAATCGTTTCAGTAGCGTTTCCGAATCATTGCAGTAGCGTTAATTTCAGTAGTGTTTCAGTAATGTTTCAATAGTATTTCAGGATGTTTTTTCAGTAATGTTTCAGTTGTGTTTCCAAATAGTTTCAGTAACGTTTTCTTATCGGTTCAGTACTGTTTCTGAATCGTTTCAGTAGTGTTATTTTCAGTAGTTTTTCAGTAGTGTTTCAGGATGTTTTTTCAGAAATGTTTCAGTAGCGTTTCTGAATCATTGCAGTACCTTTAGTTTCAGTAGTGTTTCAGCAGATTCAATGGCATTTCAGAATCTTTTCCAAATAATTTTAGAAGTGTTTCTGAATCATTGCAGTAGCGTTAATTTCAGTAGTGTTTCAGTAATGTTTCAATAGCATTTCAGTTGCATTTCAGAATTGTTTCTGAATCGTTTCAGTAGTGTTTTTGAATCATTTCAGTAGCGTTTCCAAATCTTTTCACTAATGTTAGTTTCGGAAGTGCTTCAGCAATGTTTCAATAGCTTTTCAGGAGCGTTTGTTTCAGTAGCATTTCAAAACAATTTCAGTAGCAATTCAGTAGTGTTTCAGAATTGATCCAGAGTGTTTGTTTCAGAGTTCTCTCAGGAGGGTCTCAGAAGCATTTCAGTCCAAAAAGGCTCATGCAGACTAATTGCACCTGCAAAAGAATAAAGGAACACAAAAACAACACGTCTGTAACTTTAGTATCATCCAATCAATTATAAATACGCTAGTTTCCATGGCAAAACATGATTTATTGCAGTTTAAAGTGCTTCTTAATTGTCGATATGTTTCTGTTTGTTACAGATATGAATACAAAGGTAAAGTGTACCATTTCTGTGTCCTGTGTATCCAGCCAGGGTTCATTCTGTCTTTTGCTATTGTTTCTCATATTGTGTAACTGCATGTACTCACAGGGCGTGTTCGTTTTTTATCATTTTAGTGTGAACCTCATCTAGTAATATTGAATCTCTGTGCTTTCAGTTGATAATTCTGTCATTGTTTATCCGCAATCTCATGGAACAAAATGTCACAGCTGCTCTTCCATACAATGTAAGTTCATGGTGAACACTGCTGTCGCAAAACAATGTTGTGTCTGGATTTGAAACACTTTACGTAAACATCTAGACTCATCCATCTCATGTTACACTTGTTACACACTTATGTTACATTCACACTTGTTACACTCATGTTACATTTATGCTCACGTTACATCATGTTACTAATGCACAGTATATATAAGTATAAAGATTTTTTTTTTCTCCTTTGATCGCGTTTAGAGTCCTCGGACGGCCACTGGTACCCTTGTGTTGTTTTAGGGTTTGTATTTGTTCAAGGTATGTCTCCCACTTGTTTAAATAAATTATGCACACTATATAGCAACATCGCCACCTATATTTCAATGTCTTGCATCACCATCTCTTTCATGCTTGTTCTTTACTTTATATATTTATCTAATTTATGTGTCTACTAGGATATCAGGTTTACAGTAATTGTCTCTCCATCTATCCATTAAGTGTGTGTGTGTGTGTGTGTGTGTGTGTGTGTGGAACACTTCATTCCCAGAATGCTCTAACGTATTCAATAAACATTACCATTCAAAGGAATACCATTCCAATGCAAATTCTATTTTCAACAATAGTTGAAAATGTCTAAATGTCAATGTCTAAATGTCTAAATGTCAATAGTTGAAAATATCTAAGTTCAACCGGTTCAGATTCACACACATGAAGTGAACTGTGTGTGCGCGCGCGCGCGCGTGTAAAAGATTCTAAGTGACGTGTAGGAATTCATGCATGACCCTGTGCGCGCGCTCCGCGTTATTTACGCATGAATATGATGAAGACAAAAGCTGTCCGAGTCAAGCTCCATTAACACCGTAATGATGAAATACAGTCTAGAAATATTCATGTGCACATCGATCATAAAAATGCACAGTCTTCTGCTTAAAGAGCCGATTTATTTCCCATTTAAGGTTCATTTATGTTATAATTTAAGGAAACATCTACACGCGCCATAGAAGGTGAATCAATTTGCTCGTCATATCTACATCAGCTCGTCTTGTATCGGAATCTGTCTGATGTGTATGCATCATGCACGCGACCCAGCCCAATAACTTCATCATCCATAAGCATGCAGCGCGAGCTCAGCCTGTTATTCAAATGAATGTGCAGCATTAATCATGTCAGTGAGTTTTCATGCTCACCAACCCCGTCAGTAAAACCCACCAGTTCTCCGGGTTCCGAGACATCCGACGCGTCCCAATTGCGTTCACTCTGTCTGGACTCTTGTCTTCCACAGACCCGCGAAACTCATCGAGCCCGTCCATGCACGAGCAGCCGCTCCGGTCGCCTCTGACGTCAAACCGACTACTGGAGGAGAGTAAAAGAAAAACAGAGGTAAGAAAAATGCATCTGTGTCGGGCACGCGCCGCCGTGGCTGCTGTGCGCGAGCGGCGCTGTCCACATGACTCGTGGTGCTAAAGGTCTGAACTTGAAATGAGGAGGTTTGATTGAAATACGCAGCAATTATTGATAAATCAGTATATGTAATACGTTAAATATGTCAAAATAAAGGTGAATATATTATCTTTGGGCTACAGTAGCTCCTATAAGAAGTTTTTGTGTCGTTTAAGAATTTGTGTCTCTGCGGTGTTTCGTTGGACACCAGTAGATGGCGCTGGATCGAGATGTAGTGAAGGGGAAAATCACCAATAGGAAAAGTACAATATAAAAACAAGTTCCTTTACAGTTAAATGATAAACTTACTTACTTACTTTATTTATTTATTTATTTATTTGTCTGTATGAAATTTGATCTGATTAATCACTACAATATAGGAAAAGTGAAATATAAAAATATTTTTTTCACAATTTTTACAGTGTTATGGCAACTTTATTTTTACTTTTTTATTTATTTTTTCCTGTATGAAATTTGAATCCAACGATTTGTTTAATTGCTAAAATATAGGAACAGTAGGCTACAATATAAAAACAATTTATTTTTCAATATTTTTTTCAACTTATTTTTATTTTTATTTTATTGCCTGTATACAATTTGAATCCTATATACAATATATGAAAACTACAATATAAAGCATTATTTTATACAACAACTTTTTAATTTTTTTATTTTGAATGTATATTTACTAATTTTATTTTTGTTTTTCCTTATGTGAAAATGGAATCCATTATTTTGTTTAATTAATATTTTTTTTTTATAGTTATATTATGTTTGAATTATGCACCAAAAGTTTGGACATGCTTAATATTTCATAGTTTTGATGAATTTACTACTACACTGTAAAAAGTGGTAATTTGAAGCCTTGAAGAGCTGTTTTTACCCATAAAAAGTTATTTTGTTGGTATAAATTATTGTATTTAGGTTAATTCAGCAATATTAAATCATATATTTTTCACTTGATTAATTTAGATGTTACCCTCTTTTCAATGTATTGTAATGTGTAAAGTAGCACTAATAAATAATGAATATGTTTGCTGATGTGTGTGTAGTTTTAATTGAGATATCACCATAAAGACTCAGAGTATAATGTCAATAAATAAAGTTTTATTTGAAACATTCAGTAGCCTCAAATATTCACAAGGCGTTTTAACAGCGTTTCACTGCACAAGAACAGTTTCCAAAGGCAAATAGACAACAATATCGAAACGACCTCAGCGATTCCAGAAGAAACCGGAAGTGATTCTGCACATCTAAGTGTGCTACTGCAACTCAACTACGATGTTGAAGTTTTTAAGTACTCTATAGCGCATCAGGTTCCCAAGAACCAACCGAACACATTCTACTGTCGAAAGTGGAATACAATCACTTATGAAAACCTATAAGATAGATTTCTCTTATACTCTCTTGAAAATCGACAATACAAAATTACAATCAATAACGTACAAATATATAGAGCTCTTCTCATGTGCTTTATAAAGTGATGTAGTATCAAAATACAACAAGTTCAAGAGGACATCACGTGATGCATGCCAGCAGTGTAAAACAAGTGTGCGCGTTCACATCAAGACATGCAGGGTACTTCATACACAACATCTGAGGTTCATCGGCGTTCTCCGACATTTTCGTTGCGCTCTGCGACTTTTGACAGTTAAACTCCGGCTGTCCACCGGAAACGTGCCTGGCTTTGCAGACAATAAATGAGAGTTTTTACAAGCTTTCAGCCGCATGCCAAGCGCGCACATCAACACGTCACGTGTGGTGCTCGCTTCCTCCTCCAGTTTGCGGAGCTCTGAGCTGCTCTTGCGTTGAACAAGCCATAAACTTCCCAAGAATTGGCAGAACTGGAGCTCACGCGCACTGGAGCTCAAACGCGCACGCGGCGAGGAGCTCCGTCTTCTGCTGCATCCTCTCGCGCTGTTTGAGGTGCACGCGACCGTGCCGCTTCCTCTCGTCGCTGCGTGCGAAGCGTCGCCCGCACACGTCGCAGGAGAACGGCTTCTCGCCGGTGTGCGTGCGCATGTGAGTGGTGAGATGGTCGCTGCGGCTGAAGCATCGCAGGCACACGCGGCACTGGAAGGGCTTGTGGCCGGTGTGGATGCGCACGTGGCGGTTGAGCTCGTCGGAGCGCGAGAAGCGGCGCTCGCAGTTCTCAACCGGGCAGGAGAAGGGCTTCTCGCCCTTCCTGGCGCGCGGTTTGCTTCTTTGAGTGAGCGTGTTGTTGGTGGAGAGGAGCGAGTCCAGCGCGTCGGCGAGTGCGGTCGTTGCGCAGGGGAATCCGGGGAACGCAATGTTTCTGTAGAGGCTGTTTTCATGGGAAGCGGGAATCTGGAAGCTCGCTTGCTCCAAGGGCTCTTGCTTGATCCACGTGTCCAAAACTGAGTCAGTCTCTGGACCAAGTGGAGAGAGCAAGTCAATGATGTCATCCAAGTCTGAAGGCTCGTGAGAATTAGTGCAGAAGCCATCGAAAAGATCACCGCCGTTGCAGCTGCTGCTGCCAAACTCGCTCTTAATCGCAGGGTAGGAGAACTGTTGCGCGCTCGCGTCCGTGAACTCATCCGACGAGTCGTTGCAGAGCGATTCCGGCGATCCCAGCGAGCTCCCGGTGGATAACAGCGACTCCTGGCGTGACAGCGCGTTTCCGCGAGACAAGTTGTCGGGAGCCGCGGAGATGCCGACGATCTCCGTGAGGATGTTGAGAAGCGCGTCCGCGCTGCACGGCCCGGACTCCGTGTAGAAGCTGCCGGTGTAGGTCAGCGGAGACGGCGGGAACCCGTCGCTGGAGCAGTCGGGAAAACCAGCGTCCAGCGGCTCCGCTTTGGGCTTCAACAGACCGAAAGCTGCGAGAGAAAGAGGAGAGGGTGCGTTACATAATGTTGACTCACTGCAGCAGCACATCCAAACTAATGATTTCTAATGATTGATTCTTCAATTCCGTTTATATTTTGTGCATTGCATGTCATTTTACAATAAAAATAAAGGTTCCAAAAGGGTGTTTTTGCAATGATGCAATAGAAGAACCATTTTGGTTCCCCAAAGAATCCAATCAGTTCTTAAAATAACCATTATTCCAAAGCTCTTCATTGGAACCATCGATGCCAATAAAAAACCTTTATTTTTAAGGTTGATTCTTAAATTCCAGAATATGTGTTTATATTTTGTGCAATGCATGGCATCTTTATCAAGTCAGATTTTATAAAAAATCATATTAAATGTTAATATGTACTCACCAGCATCAGGTTGATTCTGAGGGGATTCTGATTGTCCCTCCAGAGGAAACGCTTGAGCGCAAAGCAGATCCAGAGCGCTGAAGTCCACGGTGTTCAGCATAATGTCGATTTGAATACGGAGCAAAATCCACAAGGAATGTCGTGGGAAATATTTCCAAAGGTAATGCTTTGGGATTCCCTTTTTCTCGTTCCAGTGAGAGCTCGTTTGGCTTCCTTCAGGTTCTGGTCTCCGTCGATTTGTTTTACCGGAATTCCTCGTCCCCCTTTTATACTGTTCGGCTCAGCCGAGGCTCCGCCCACCGCTCATCTACGTCGGCAGGAGGATTCCCCGCCGTGTACAGACTTTGGACGGCTCCTGCCCAAATATGGGCAGAGGATGTGACGGGGTTCCCCTCCGAAAATGGGCACAGGGGCGTGACGTAGCGGCGACTTTCCTGAAGACCATTGCGGAAAAATGAGGCGCGTTTGTGAATGACAGGCGGCCATTATGTTCGCAGTGGAACTGAAAGAGCCCCGGGTGACTTTTGACAGGCGATCTGATGGGTTCAAACGATGAGATGAGACAGTAACAATGAAAACACCGAGATATAACAGACATTTAACGACAAACATTTGAGAGTGATTTGTAACGGGGAAAATGTCAAATATCTGTCGCAGTGCTCGTAACTGCTGATCTGCATCAACTTTGTTCCCTTTTCCTAATGGCAAGGGGCTGATGTTTTGTAAAGGGAAGCTGATTCCAGATCAGCCTTCAGCACCGCGGACAGCGACAGTTCTGCGCGCTCACGCATGCACACAGCCTTCCTGTGTACGAGCATGCCATCTAAACGGTCAAAATATGTGCTTTATTATGTTTGTGCGCGTTCATGTCGCCAGTACGAGTGCGCGTTACATAAACACTGCATGTATGCAAACGATGATCACACGGTAAAGGCGTGACTGAGATTAACATCTCTGCTGAATCGTTGAGTTCGCCTCATTTTATCGTGTGTTATGTAACGCTTCATTTCTCCAGAGCGGCTAATGATCCGTGGACTGCAGCTGCATCTGCGACCATGCTTTCAAATATGAGTCATAAAGTTGCTTTGGCGCCCTTTGATAACAGCCTTCAGCACCCGTGGAGATTTCATTTATTAGATGGTGAGACTCAGGTGGAGTTTTCGGTGCCCGTTTCATTCTAATATAAATGCAACGAAGCTGTGAAATAAGAAACAGATCGATTCAAGGTGCTTAAACAAGTGGGAAAAATGATTCTGACCAAAAATAAGTTTTTTTTTGCAGTACACTTTAAATGTCAAGACCTCATGTAAAAACTTTTGAACAGCCATTTTGAACAGCCATTTTGATGACAACATGCATCATGTAGGTAGCCTATATAACTTAAGCTGTACGTTTTGTAAGGTGCTTAAACAAGTGTGGAAAATTATAATGACACTGACCAAGAATAAGTTTTTTTTTGCAGTACACCTTAAATGTCAAGACTTTATCTAAAAACTTTTGAACAGCCATTTTGAACAGCCATTTTGTAGGTAGCCTAGCCTATAAGCTGTACAAACAGCAAGGGGAGATAAGAATGGTAAAAGAATGGTGTATATGTAATATATATATATATATATATATATATATATATATATATACTGTATATTCCGGAAACCGAGACCAAACATGGTTTTGTCTATAAAGGATAACCGCGAGGCGCCTGTGACAGCTTGTCGCACGTGATTCATCTATTTTTTGGTGAGATTTCTATCGTTACAGAGCGCTGAATCGTCGAGGCGTGGGAGAGCTCCGGGGCAGCCCGTTCCCGGTACCGGCAGCTGTCAAACGCGAGGCATTCCCGCCAAAAATAAACGGCCGCCCCCGCCAGAGCTGCAGAAGCGCGGGCACGAGCTCAGCTGGAGGTGTCGGATTTCACAGCGCAGGAGCGGGAAGCCCTTGTGAGTGACAACAGATATGTGCCATGTAAAAATAAAAATGCAGGAAAAGACTCTAAAATGCTCTACTCTTAAAAATAAAGGTTGCAAAAGGGGGATTTCACAGCGATGCGTAGAAACTTCATTGATAATTTCTTAAAAGAACATTTTCTTCTTAGTGTGAGGAATATTTTAATAGCTAAACAACAATTTAACGAACATTTATGTACTTTTATGTATGTGGATAAAGTTGTTATTTGATATCCTTTAAGCAGTCAGGTTGCGGAAGTAGAAACTCCATTCATTTTCTCCATCTGGAAATTGATTTTTAATGATAACTTAGAAACCTTTTTAGACAGTGCTACTGTGTGATACAAGGATGTTAATAGATGGTATATGCTTGTGTTGAAGCCGTGAAGCATTATTTCAACATATTTTTAAAATTACCATGTTTAAAGTGGAATTTGTGGTGAGAAACTATATTACCCATGATGCTGTACAGAAAATTCCACCGCGCCAAAAGAGCTCTTTAACTCCGCCCACTCCCATGAAGCACTGTGAATGAGGTGATCGAGTCGGTCTCCCTACACTCAAAATACATAAATATTTGTATATGCATGTTTTGCAATAAACTTAAAATATATTGTTTCTATAGTTATAATCAACATTTTTAAATGAGTATTTTTATATTTCTCCATTTTTAATTCGATTATGCTATTCGCAATGCTTCATGGGATTGTAGTTCTTTCCCTCACTGAAGCCATTAAGTTCACAGTCTTGTATTTTTCACTGATTTTCAAATACTTTTTAGCTTCAAATACAAGTTTATGTTGTGATTCTCCTCGTAGCTGATTGGCTGGTTAATGGCTTATAACACTTTAACAAAGATTGTTTTTTTTAAATCGCTATGGAAGAAATTAATGGAAAAAATGCTTCCGGAACCAATGCCACTGAAGAAGTGGGCGGGCACTAATGCACTTTATTGTGTTTATTGTTAGGATGACAAAAGCTTTTGGAAGTTACATTTTTAGGCTAGTCTGCATCAGCGCTGTCAATCAGATCAAAGTAGGCGGGGCTTACTGTTCACAGAAGATGAGTGCGAAGATGTATAGCTAAACATTTAATATTCAATAACTGTTTCAGTATAGAAATTTTCAACGACTGACTGTAATATCTAGTGATGCAAACATTTTGCTTTTCTGACATATTGGACATACGAATAAAAGTGAATGTGTGTATGTTTTAAATTAAAATATTATTTGCAAATAGTTTAAATTGATTACTTAATAACTACAATCCTTCTCAAGTCTCTGTCTTGTTTTTCATATTTATAAGCAATATAGTTCATGAGCAAAAGTGCTGTTTTCCTGAATACCAGCACGTTTGCAAATGTGAAATTGATTTTATACAACAGTTCAATAAACAATAAGTTAATAGGTTATTAGGTGGCTTATATTTTAGACACAATATTGTCAATATTGTCTGTTTTTCGAAACGAAAATAGTACCAAACAGTAGAGCTGTCGCATGTCTTAGTTTCGTTACTGAATGAATCAGCCGTTATGAATGAATCGCTCAAATGAATGACTCAACAACTCACTCAGTCACTTATGCTGTGTCCCTGAATGAATCAGTTGTTGAACGAATCTTTTGACTGAATGATTCAATGACTAACTCGTTAAGACAGTGATTTGCCGCCACCTACTGGTGGTTTTAGTATCATTTCGTTTTAGCTGAGGGACTGAAGGATGAAGATTGAATGCTGTTTTTGTGTTTCTGTTTTTGAACTGTTAAGACATGGTTACAGCCTTGTTATCTATCTGACTTTATATAAAGAGCTGAGCGATAATATAGTTGCATTTCACGACGAAAAAAATCAAGCAGTTGAGATTTGCTCTAGTGGTTTTAAAGATTGATTTGTGCAGCTGTGCTGTATGAGAGCTGCTCTGAGACCCTGAGAAGCGGTTCAGACGTTTTCTCCCAGTGTTTGCAGAGGTCAGCTGAGAAACACTGAACCGCCATGCGGAGCGTTTCAGACGAGCGCGATGATGAAGCCGGAGGGAGTGCTGACTGACCCTGGATCAGTGCCGCTGTTCTTCTGTGTGTTGTGTAAGATGGAGAGAAGAGACTCGAGCTTCACTCCTCCCACACAGGAGCATCACACACCGGTATATTTAGAGCTCATGCTTTTATTCTTTCACATGTGTGTGTGTGTGATTGTGAATGTGGGTGGTTTTGTGTGTGTGTGTCCTTGACTGACTAAGTGAGATTGACACGAATGACTTGAAAGCCACGATAATTCTGCGTCAAGTCTCTGCACTTCTCTGACATCTTCATGAGGACCAGAAACAAAATCAGCCTGTGAGAGATGAATAAAAGTGAGAGATGATTAGATCTGTATGTTTTTTGAGGGAAATGTGATTGTAAAGTGTGCGTCTGTACAGTTGCTGTTCAGTTTGGTGTCTGTAGGATGAATTTAACACTGAAGTTTAGATGTTTGTTCAACTCAATAACCCCAAATATGAGCAGTAATCACTGACTAAACCACAGGTTATTTTGATGATTTGGTGTTTGATCGCAGTGAAGCGATGACAGCTGCAGTTTGTCAGTAAAGGGTTTTCATTCACGGTTATGATTTTAATATATGCAATTATTATTCAGTGAGTCAGTACATCTGCTCAGTCTATGTGTGTTTGTGTGCGTATGTGTGAGTGCGTGTGTGTGTGTGTGTGAATATAAATGAATGTGTATGTGAGTTATGCATACGTGTGTATGTTTATGTATATAAATGTACATATGAATGTATATATGTGTTTATATCTATATAAATTCATATATGAATGTGTGTGTGTTATGTATATGTGTGTGTGTTCGTATGTACATATGTAAGTGTGTGTGTGTGTATTGATGAATGATATAAATGTCTTTTCCTCACAGTTCTTTCACAGACTCAAGGACGGACGGTGAAGTAAACATTTGTTGTTTATACTGACGCCAGACCTTGGATCTCTCAAGGCCTTCATCAGTGTTTAATACATTCGAACCAGACGGAGAAAGAGTTAACCGGAGTCATGGTTAGTGCTTTTACTTTTTAAGTTTTTTTTCCCTGCTGGTACTCTTAAAGTTATTTTAATATTTTATTTTATTTTATATTTGATTATTTTATTTATTTATTTATTTTTAATTTTTATTTTATGTTGATGCTGAACCTGTAGCTTAATTTATTTACTTTATACAGTTTTAATTTATATTTACTAATTTAATTCAATTATTCAATTTATTTTTTATTTATTTTTAAATTAAATTAAATTGTGAAACCTGTATAATTTTTATTATTATAGTCTATAGTTGTACCTTACTTTTGCAAATTTAATTTATTTAAATGTTTAATTTTTAATTTTTAAATTAAATCGTGAAACCAGTATTTTTATATTTTTTTTAATTTATACAGTTTCACTTTATATTTACTAATTTAATTCAATTTATTATTATTTTTAATTAAATTAAACTGTGAAACCTGCATCTCATTTTTTATTTTAGTTTTTACTAATTTAATTTATTTCAATTTTTATTTTTTAAATTATATTAAATTAAATTAAATTAAATTGTGAAACTTGTATTTTTTTTTACTCTATACCGTTTTACTTTATATTTACTAATTTAATTAAATTAAATAATTATATATTAATATGAATAATTTTTATTTTTATAATGAAATGAAATTGAAACCTGTATCTTGTTTAGTTATTTATTTATTTTTTTACTCTGTACAGTTTTTCATTATATTCTGTCAAATGCAAAACAAACAAAAAACATATTGAAACAAAAACTGCATCTGGATTGATTGAAGGAAGGTAATGCTTTTTGGACAAGAAAGAGAGAAGACAATTATGAATATTGGCTTAAAAACAACGCTTTAACCGAATATTCACTGTAATAAACAGAATCATCCATTGATTGATTGATTATTAAAGTATTGTATTTTGTGGTTACGGCTCTTCTTAAAAACAAACAGAATGTTATTCAGGTGCTATCAAGTATTTGTAATGCAGTGAATATTTATTTCACAGTATATATTCATCAGAAGTGATTCTAGTGTACAGTGTGAACGATTAACTAAAGCTGCTCTGTCATTGGTCAAACAGCCTCAGGGTTTCTGTGACCTCCAACCCCAAACCAAGGTTGTGCCATCGAGCCGCCCTCCATCAGAGCTCTTATATGAGCCGGCGTTGATCCTCGGCTCCTCGTGTCCATCATGTGTTCAGTGACTCTGTGCTGCTGCGCTGCTGTGCTGCTGCTGGTGCTGGTGAAATGCATGCTGGGACAGCTGCGCTCTTCTCAAGGCGGCGTGTCGTTGCCGTGTCTGCCGCGAGTGCCGGTTCTGGGGAGTCTGCTGCACCTGCGCTCGGCTCTGCCGCCTCACCTGCTCCTCACACAGCTGGCGGGCAGATACGGCCCTCTGTTCGGCATGTACGCCGGCCCTCACTTCACACTGGTGGTCAGCGAGGCCGGACTGGTGCGAGAGGTGCTGCTGCAGCGCGGGAGAGAGTTCGCTGGACGGCCCAAGATGGTAAAGTACAGGACGACAGAGGGTACTGAACTGTGCGTGTGTGTGTGTGTTTATACACTTCAGAAAAAAGACTGTCAAAACCAAAAGAAACCAAAAGAAAAGACTAAGAAATTAAATTTTGCATGTAGAAAATTTTGATTTTTTTGTATTTTGACACTAAAATTTATGACATTTAAACACATTTTCAACCAAACTGTAACGTAAATTAAATTTTGCATGTAGAAAATTTAGCTTTTTCTGCATTTTGACTATAATTCATGATGTTTAAACACATTTTCAACCAAACTGTTATGTGAATTAAATTTTGCATGTAAAAAAATGTAGATTTTTTTCATTTTGACTATAATTCATGACGTTTAAACACATTTTCAATCAAACTAACGTAAATTAAATTTTGCATGTAGAAAATTTAGATTTTTTTTTGCATTTTGACACTAAAATTTGACATTTAAACACATTTTCAACCAAACTGTAATGCAAATTAAATTTTGCCTGTAGAAAATGTAGATATTTTTCATTTTGACACTAAAATTCATGACATTTAAACACATTTTCAACCAAATTCTCATTACTGTAATGTGACAAATCTCATTCTTCTTTATTTTTCTACTTTATAATAATATCCATTATTCTCAGTGCTTTTTGAGTAATACAATGCCTTTTATTTAAATCAGCATAAAGGCAGTATAACAAATATTACCATTATATATAAATGCGTCAGAATTACTAATCTTTTGCAGTACAGTGATGAGAATGTATATTTTTTTACATTGCAACATTGCAGTAATAAAAGTGAAGTGTGCTTATTTGTGATGAAAGTAATGCAAAATATATTATTTACATATATGATATATTTTTGACGTTAAGGTGAAATATGACCTGTGTCTGTTCTTAACAAGTTTCGTGGTATTGGATTTACCCTAGAACAGTTTTCATTGATCATCATTTGTTTTTAAATAGTTTAAAGTTTTTAATAGTTTAAAGTTTAAAGCAGCAGCTTCTGAATTTGCTGTAGTTTCTAATCTCTCTCTCTCTCTCTCTCTCTCTCTCTCTTTCTCTCTCTCTGGTTGTTAAGGTGACCACAGATCTGTTGACTCAGGGTGGGAAGGATATCGCATTTGCCGACTACAGTCCGCTGTGGAAGAACCATCGGCGGCTGGTTCACTCCTCGTTCACGCTGTTCGGCGAGGGATCCAGTAAACTACAGACCATCGGTAAAGTTTAGTTCTGTGTTTATACACTTAGAGTAACAAACATTAGCATTGTTTAAATACTTTAGAATTAATAATCTTTTGCATTACAGTACATTACAGTATTTTTTAAATTTACTGTAAAATAAATGTACTGTATTAAGCATTTTTTATTTTATACAAAATCTGTATTTTACAAAATAATTTTTACTGTAAAATTGATATAAAATCAAAGCCATATGTCTAACCAAGTTGTGCTCCAAATTTGAAGTTGATATCATAAAAATTAAAGTTCCCATGAGATTTTGTTTAGGCGCTGTACCAAAAATAGCCACCAGGTGACACCCATATTCCATTGAATTTTTTTTAATGTTTTTTTTGACAAATGTTATTTTAATGTAATCTTTGTCACCATATCATTTGTAGCACAAAACAGTTTCCAGAGACTCAGACCTTTCCGACGACATGTTTTATCAAGATTAGAAAAAAAATTGACTATAAAATACTTAAAATAAATGTTGTCGTATGAAACATGATACCGACCACTAGGGGGAGGAGCCTGCTAAAAGGTTTTAAAGTACCGTTTCCTTTGTAACGCAATGTCCGATTTCAAAATGGTTTTCGCAGGATGAATTTTGAGTTTTTAAGCTTTCGAATGACACTTAATCACTCGACCTAATTACTTTTATCACTAAAATATGTGATAGTTTAAAAAAAGAGTGCCAAGCGTCTTGCTAGCATTACAGTGACAGAATTTGACAATTTTAAAACGTAAAATGTATGGCATAAAATGAAGTATTTCAGATTGTTTCGGACTGTGGTTTAATTAAACTAGTGACATCATGATCATGTGATTTGTAGAGACAGTCATTTTCATGCCTCCATTGAAGCACATGCTCTTGTATGTGTGTGTCTATGTGTGTCCATGTGTGTGTCTATCTATGTGTGTGTCTGTGTGTGTATCTATATGTGTGTCTATGTGTGTGTTTATGTGTGTGTGTGTGTGTTAGTTCTAGAGGCCGCAGACAATCTGTGTGAGGAGCTCCAGTCCTGCAGGGGTCAGAGTTCAGATCTGAGTCCGGTTCTGATGTGCGCTGTCACTAACGTCATCTGCAGGCTGGTGTTCAGTTCCTCGTACCAGCTGAACGACCCTGAACTCCTGAAGGTCATGGACTACAACGACGGCATCGTCCAGACCATCGCCAGAGGAGGACTCGTCGATGTCTTTCCCTGGCTACGAGTCTGTTCAGTTTTCACTTCGATATTAGAATCATCTTCAATATCACACACTGTATATTTAGCTTCATTTGATTTCTTCAGATTTTCCCCAACAAGGACCTGAAGAAGCTGAAGGAATGCATTTCTGTGAGAGACCAACTGCTGCGCAAGAAACTGCTGGAGCACAAGGTACAAACACGTTGTGACGTCATTTCAAACAAACAAAATCAGGCCAAAGCGAAGTGTGTTTGAGTTCGTTTCTGAAGTTCGCAACACCTCTGAACTACCATTGGTCTGTGGAGATGATGTAATAGGTGGGTGTGGCTCTGAGGCTCCGCCTTCTTTGACGTGGAAATCTTCTCTGGTTCATTTCTTCTGTTCAGTCCATCGAGGTCAGACGCGAGTAAAAACATGAACACACTGGAGAGCCGCTTTATAGTAAAAAATGAAATTTTAATTATAATATAAGCGAATATGACAGTTTTTCATGTTTAATACTGTAAAGCTGCATATATAAATGTATATAGTGCTGTATAAATGAACATGACGGTATGAGTATATCAGAGCCTTTACCAGACCTTTGACCTCGCAGATGACCCTCACTCCTGGAGAGCCTCGAGACCTGCTGGACGCTCTTCTGATTGGTCAGATGAAAGGGTCAGGTGGGGAGCATGACATCACAGAGGATCATGTGCTCATGACGGCAGCGGAGGCTTTTGGAGCCGGAGTGGAGACGACGTCCACCACACTACTGTGGACTATAGCGTTCCTACTGCACCACCCGCAGGTACTCACACACACACACTCACACACACACTCACACACTCACACACACACACACACACTCACACACACACACCACACATACATATATATTTCATATTTAATACAGCAGTCGTACAGTAAGCACCCGTGAGTCTGTTATATTGATGTGCAAACATGTCATCCTGTTCAGTACCGCAACCTGACCTGAAGTGAAAAGTTTTTTTTGTGTGTGTGTGTGTGTGTGTGTATGTCTGTGTGTGTGTGTGTGTGTGTGTATGTCTGTGTGTGTGTGTGTGTGTGTGTGTGTGCGCGCCACAGGTGCAGGATCGTGTCCAGGCTGAGCTGGACGAATGTCTGGGACGAGATCGTCCGCCGTCTCTGAGTGACCGGTCCCGTCTGCCGTTCCTGGACGCCGTTCTTTGTGAAGTGATGCGCATCCGTCCCGTCAGCCCAATCCTCATCCCCCATGTTGCTATGCAGGACACCAGGTAACCATGGCAATACCAGAGTGAAACCTGGTGATTAGAATATTAGATGCACGGTTTTGTCGTTACTCGTGCAGTGAAGCGGTTCACCGTTGTAAAACTTCTGAAATGTTCGACGTTAGACTTTTTTAGCAAGTAAAAGTGTTTTAGTATAATTGTAAACCCCCCCCCCCTTCAGTTTGCCCCCCATAATTTCATATGTCAGGCTTTACATGGTTAAAACAACAACAACAACAACAAAAATTGCAGTGACGTACATCTTCATGTAGGTATCTCCAGATGCACGTTTGAGATCGAGTGAGTTGGTCATAGTGATGCTCGCCTTACAGAGAGATGTTTGATATCCCATAATGCCTCTCTTCTGCAGTTTGGGAGGTCACACAGTTCCTAAAGGAACCAGGGTGTTGGTGAACATGTGGGCGATCCATCATGACCCCAAACACTGGGACGAACCTGACAGATTTAGACCAGGTAAGAAAACTACATGCTCTTCACTACAACCCGCCAAAATAAAAGTTTGGTTTAACTTGAAGAAATTATGACAGAAATATATTACTGTTGTACTGCAGAATGTACTACTCAAATAATAAATAAATAAAATTATTAAAACCAATTTTAAAGGAATATTATATTTTTTTCTTCCATGTTTTAACAGTGAACCTCCATTGAGTAACAATTTGTTTGCCAAAAAATAAAAGGAATTGTTACATTTTCATTTTATTACATTTTAAAATGCCTTAATATGATTACCAACGTTTTTGATCATAAATTTGCGTTAAATCATGCATCCAGAAAACGTTTTATTTTAACATAAATTTAAAAAATTAAAATTTCATAGAACCCTGTTATTGTAAAAAATATATAATAAAGTATTAAATCATGTTTATTGTACGTTTTATGAATTCAATTGATTTTTGTTGTTGTTGTTGTTTTTTTGATGATTAAAAAATAATTAAACCATTAAAACAGAATCCAGAAAAATGAAAAAACAAAAACGGAATTTGGGAAAAATAAAACTGATTTAATAGGGACCTAAAAATGACAATTTTTTTTTTTGTCTAACTTTCAATAAAATTTTGTTAAATTGTATGTCTCATGATTTCAATTAATTAGACATGCTTTTTGATTAATAAAAATTTAACCATTAAAACGGAAACCAGAAAAATTAAAACGGAAAACATGGAATTTTAAAGAAATATGACGGAATTTTGGTGAAAAAAAGAAATGGATTTAATAGGGTCCTAAAAATGTAATTTTCAATATATTGTTGTTAAATTGTATGAGTTTTGTGATTTCAATTAATTACATTTTGATTACTAAATTTAAAGTAACCATTAAAACGGAATCCAGAAAAAAATTATATTATGTATTATTATTTGGGTCTCATTTCTAGCTGCAGATGTTTGTTAAACAATTTCCCTGTAGTTTCAGCACCAGACCTGTTGATTTCTGAACCCTTCACAGAACGATTCCTCGACTCCTCAGGGAAAAGAGCGACTCCCGCCAGTTTTCTTCCGTTCGGCGCCGGTCCTCGCGTGTGTGTGGGTGAATCTCTGGCCAGAATCGAGCTCTTTCTGTTCGTCAGTCGCCTCCTGCAGCGCTTTGACTTCAGCGTGCCGTCAGGGGCTTCATTACCGGACCTGCAGGGCCGTTTCGGTGTAGTGCTTCAACCTCAGCGCTACAATGTGAGAGTCACACCGCGACGCTGACCTCATGCTGTATATCACTGCACTTTCCTCTGTTAGACACCAGGTGCCGGCACTGAGTCATTCATCATTTAATCCACCCTGCGCATGAAATGTTTGCACTTGGTTCACTTTATTAATCTCCACTCTTGATTTAACGGCTATATGTAGTAATATTTGGAATGGAATATCTTTCGGCATTATCCTGAACATTAATTTCATGTGTTATAGACCCTTTTCATATTTCCATGTTTCTCAGAAGCGGAAGTCGTCATAGTTGGCTAATGCAGTGAATGAGAGACTTAATTAAATATATATATTTCTGTTTCCTTTTGCACAAATAGCAAAAGAAAAACTACATAATAGTGTTTTCACAACTTTCAAAAAGAGGGGAAAAAACAGAGCGATTGATAACAGCAGTCAAGAGATAAAGATGTCACTTTTACCGTTACTCCCATAGCCGCTGTATTAGAAACACCCTCACAGCAGCGTTTTTGTAATTTGATGCAATGGTTATATAATACTAATAAATGTATATACGTTTATGAAAACATTAAAAACTTTGCAGGATTTACGATATTTATGACCGTTAAAACGCGTCATCACAGTCTGTGAAAAGGATCTATTGAACAGAAGGGAGGTTCTCGGGAGCGCGTGTAACCGTCACATCGTTTTGATTTTCCCGGCAAAAACGTCCCGAGTTCTTCACAAAAAAATCAGTCTACAGGCTTTCATATACAACACAGGAAGTCGTGGAAGGTCTCATTTTTTAAGTTTAGTTAAAAGCTGTTCACACACTGGCTATAAAAAAGCCATTAATACATGAAAATTCTTACATATAGCCAATTTAATACAGAAAAGCTTTAGAATTTTTATCACATGAACATTGTAAATATCTTATAGATTTCTAACCTACTGAATTTATTTTTATTTGCATTTATATGTTTAATTACCTACCTGTAAGAATAAATAGGCTCTCAGCTTGCACAGATGAGGGAGTTTCAAGGTTACAGGATGAACTGTTGTGGGAATTTCTCTACACTCCTGTTATTTGCTAAATACTATAGTAAGGCTAGAAAACATCTGTTGTTTTTCAAAAGTTGTTATTCTCACTATATGTATTTTACTTATGAGGTATCATATGGGATGATGATTCTTTGTTTGTTAATGTATATAAAGCATGGCTCGAAGCAATAAACTTTGAAGAAGCTTGACTATAGAAATTTGCGTTGGTGGTCATTCCTTCCCTCAGCTGAGCATTCCTGACTGAAATGACGGAGAGTATCTGATGGCACTGGGAAATAAAGAAATAATCGATCACTACTTGCACACATGCTACATATTTCAGTATAGTATGCTAATATGCTATTCCTTTTGATCTCTTAAACATAACCTATGTTTTTTCATCTTCAAAAAACTTTACATTTTGATTTTCTAGAATTTTTTTTACTTCATCGGAATGGTACACTATAAAAAATGCTGGGTTAAAAACAACCCAGTGATTGGGTTGTTTTGACCCAGCAGTTATGTTAAATGTTTGTTAAAACCCAACTACTGTTTAAAAATGACTATATGGCTGGCTTAAAATGAACCCAAAATAGGTTGGAAATTAAAAATCAGACACATAATTACTAGAGGCAACATTAACAATCAAAAGGTGAACATTTATTAATAAGCCATTTAATGTGTATTGTTTAATTATTATTCATTAAACTTATTAATAAATGTTAATTTATTAAACATATTAATAAATATTAATTTCCAACATACTTTGGGTTCATTTTAAGCAAACAATATAGTAATTCTTAAACAATAGTTGGGTTAAATAAAACTACCCAGCAGGTTGGGCAAACATTTAACCCAACCGCTGCTTTAAAACAACCTAATTGCTGGGTTTTTTGTTTTTTTTTCAATTTTTAACCCAACTTGGGTTGTTTTTAACCCAGAATTTTTTAGTGTACGAAACTTGGTAAAGGTTTTGGCACTTGCTATGTGAACACAGAAAAAAAATCATGGACATGATTCGAAAACGTTAAATGGTCCTGAAAAAAATTGTCACACTTGTGCTCCTCACCATCGAAAATGAGCGCATTGAAAACGAATTTCATCTAGTGGAAGCGTTTGGTACTGCACCCAAATAGAATTTCACTGAAAGCTCATTTTTTGAGATATCAACCTCAAATTTGGAACACAACTTGTTTAGATTTATGGCTTTGATTTTCTCACAGTTTTACAGTTTTAAAATAGTATTTTTTTTATTGTTCATTTTTCATAATAATAAACATGTATAACTTTTTTTTTAAGTTCACTTTTTAAAACTTTTTTTAAACTTCAGCAATAATTTGCCAAACATCTAATTTAAAAAGAGCCAAAATTAAATCTGACATTATCAAACTAAAATATAGTACATTCATTTAATTGAAATAATATATGCACTATATTGCCAAAAGTATTGGGACACCCCTCCAAATCATTGAATTCAGGTGTTCCAATCACTTTCATGGCCACAGGTGTATAAAATCAAGCACCTAGGCATGCAGACTGCTTCTACAAACATTTGTGAAAGAATGGGTCACTCTCAGGAGCTCAGTGAATTCAAGCGTGGTACCGTGATAGGTTGCCACCTGTGCAATAAGTCCATTCGTGAAATTTCCTCTCTACTAAATATTCCACGGTCAACTGTTAGTGGTATCATAACAAAGTGGAAGCAATTGGAAGCAACAACAGCAACTCAGCCATGAAGTGGTAGGCCACGTAAAATCACAGAGCGGGGTCAGCACATGCTGAGGAGCACAGTGCGCAGAAGTCGCCAAGTCAATTGCTAAACCTCCAAACTTCGTGTGGCCTTCAGATTAGCTCAAGAACAGTGCGTAGAGAGCTTCATGGAATAGGTTTCCATGGCTGAGCAGCTGCATCCAAGCCTTACATCACCAAGTGCAATGCAAAGCGTCGGATGCATTGGTGTAAAGCACGCCGCCACTGGACTCTAGAGCAGTGAAGACGTGTTCTCTGGAGTGACGAATCACGCTTCTCTGGCAATCCGATGGATGAGTCTGGGTTTGATGGTGGCCAGGAGAACGGTACTTGCCTGACTGCATTGTGCCAAGTGTAAAGTTTGGTGGAGGTGGGATTATGGTGTGGGGTTGTTTTTCAGGGGTTGGGCTTGGCCCCTTAGTTCCAGTGAAAGGAACTCTTAATGCTTCAGCATACCAAGACATTTTGGACAATTTCATGCTCCCAACTTTGTGGGAACAGTTTGGGGATGGCCCCTTCCTCTTCCAACATGACTGCACACCAGTGCACAAAGCAAGGTCCACAAAGACATGGATGAGCGAGTTTGGTGTGACTGGCCTGCACAGAGTCCTGACCTCAACCCGATAGAACACCTTTGGGATGAATTAGAGCGGAGACTGTGAGCCAGGCCTTCTCGCCAACATCACTGCCTGACCTCACAAATATATATATATATATTTGTTTAAAAACATGTTTAACCATATGTATATATATATATATATATATATATGAATAGAAGAGTTTAATTCCCTAGGAAATTAAATCAGCAGGCGATTGGTGCAAAAAGCAGGTTGAAGGTGTTCTGTTATCTGTAGCAGGTTACGTCCTGTTTTCATCGAATGGATTAAATAAAACAGAGTGATGAATCCCATTTAATTTAATCAATCACAATTCATCAGTTCTCTTTAAAGCACCAGTGATTCATAAAACACCATTTACAATCAGTCTCTCTCACACACACACATTCACTGGGCAAACAGAGATTACAAAGACAGGCTGCTCATTGTGTGGTTTCAGTAAAGCGTTTAGTCTTTAAATGTTTGAATTACACCGTTCACAGCGCCGCACATCAACGTCAAACACACTCTATTGCTCACACTAGAGTGGGTCGTCATAGTAACGCCATGGTAACGCAACAGTGATGCTGGTAACACTGTCAATATTCTAAGATGAACACAGAACCCCTCTGACAACATTAAACAGCAGCACACCAAACCCCACGAACAGCATGCTTAGAAAATAGAGATCATTTCATATCGAGAGAGAGCTTATATATTCATCTGAAGCTACTAGATTAATTCTTATGTATAATTAGATCTAATTCCATATATATCCATGTATGATTGATTCAACAGCGGTATGCTGTCAGTCTACAGGCTGAATGAATCTCACGAAAACATGTACATGTGAAACATGAAATAAAAAAGTTATCATGTAGTTATTTTATTGATCATTATTTATATATATATATAGTAATGCAATGTTTTAAATTTGAATCTGTAAAAATGTATATATATACGTTTAAAAATGTGATTTTATATGTGTGCATATATATGTGAAATATGTGTGTGTGTATATATTAACATTTTATTATTTTATTTTCATGATATTTCATCACTTTTTAATATATTAATCAATTTTCCTCTCAAATGGTCATTATTGTAATTATTATTGTGATGTTTTCTTTAATTTTCGTTATCTATTCTGATTCTCATTAATAATACAATTACATTATTTCTTCACATTACAGTAACGGTTAAATGTGCTTAATTAAAATAATGCAAAAAATAGTTAAAAACGGGGCGTTTTCTTAATGCAAAATATAATTTCTTATTTCTACCATTTGATTTTGTCATGAAATTTGATTTTCGTGAGATTCAGCTGCCTGCATGTTGTAAATGAACAATGCCATTTCAATGTCTGACATAAAGACGTAAACAAATGTTGATAAAAAATAACAATAAATCGAGAACTGAAGCAAAAGTCATGTCCTGAGGTGTCGTCTTGATTCTTTGTTGGTGGTTGCGATGCAGCATCTGTATTGGCCAAGCTGGTGTTCTGGAGAAGCGGTTCCTTCAGGTAATGACGTCTTAATTCGAGAGAGCACACGTGTTCTGCATTACCCAGAATTCCGTGGGAAGGGCGTTTGTGTGCGTTGTTTTATCACAACTGATGGTGTTCTTTTTAAAACTAATGAGCAGAAGCAGCAGTCGGACTGTCAGAGAGAAAGTAGGAAAGAAGAGGAACATTTAAGGGTCCGTTCCGTTCGTCCAGTCAGAACATTGTCCACTCTTTAGTGTGTATCTTCAGGTCACCTAGTGCATCTGTTTTTTGTTTTGTTTTTTACTATGAATGGCTAAAAATCAAACAAAAGTAAGTGTTGCATTAGAGGTTATATTAAAAATTTCATTAAAAAAAAAAAAACGAATGCATTTCAATGCAAAAATAAACCAGAAAATGTTCAAACACAAAGTTAAATTATGCTTCAATGGCATGTTTTCCTCAATTGCATGATGGGCCCAATCAGAGGTCATCAGGGGCCAACTTTGGTCTGGTTCTAGTGAATCAGTGCCTGAACAGTTAACAGAGACTGAAAGAACGGAGACAGACACAGATGTACACTACCGGTCAAAAGTGTGGAATAATTAAGATTTTTAAATGTTTTTGAAATGTTTCTTCTGCTCACCAACACTCTAAAAAATCTTGGGTTATTTATTCTACCAAGTCCTGGGTTGAGCCTTTTGGGTCATTTTTTTGGGTTATTTTTCCAGTGTTTGGGTAGTTTTAGTGTTACCCAGATCCTGGGTCAGACCTAATAACCCAGTGTTTGGGTAGTTTTTGTGTTACCCAGATCCTGGGTCAGACGTAACAACCCAGTGTTTGGGTAGTTTTAGTGTTACCCAGATCCTGGGTCAGACCTAATAACCCAGTGTTTGGGTAGTTTTTGTATTACCCAGCTCCTGGGTCAGACCTAATAACCCAGTGTTTGGGTAGTTTTTGTGTTACCCAGATCCTGGGTCAGACGTAACAACCCAGTGTTTGGGTAGTTTTAGTGTTACCCAGATCCTGGGTCAGACCTAATAACCCAGTGTTTGGGTAGTTTTTGTATTACCCAGCTCCTGGGTCAGACCTAATAACCCAGTGTTTGGGTAGTTTTTGTGTTACCCAGATCCTGGGTCAGACCTAATAACCCAGTGTTTGGGTAGATTTTGTGTTACCCAGATCCTAGGTCAGACCTAACAATCCAGTGTTTGGGTAGATTTTGTGTTACCCAGATCCTGGGTCAGACCTAATAACCCAGTGTTTGGGTAGTTTTTGTATTACCCAGCTCCTGGGTCAGACCTAATAACCCAGTGTTTGGGTAGTTTTTGTGTTACCCAGATCCTGGGTCAGACCTAATAACCCAGTGTTTGGGTAGATTTTGTGTTACACAGATCCTGGGTCAGACCTAATAACCCAGTGTTTGGGTAGTTTTTGTGTTACACAGATCCTGGGTCAGACCTAATAACCCAGTGTTTGGGTAGTTTTTGTGTTACCCAGATCCTGGGTCAGACATAACAACCCAGTGTTTGGGTAGGTTTAGTGTTACCCAGATCCTGGGTCAGACCTAATAACCCAGTGTTTGGGTAGATTTTGTGTTACACAGATCCTGGGTCAGACCTAATAACCCAGTGTTTGGGTAGTTTTAGTGTTACCCAGATCCTGGGTCAGACCTAATAACCCAGTGTTTGGGTAGTTTTAGTGTTACCCAGATCCTGGGTCAGACATAACAACCCAGTGTTTGGGTAGATTTTGTGTTACCCAGATCCTGGGTCGGACCTAATAACCCAGTGTTTGGGTAGTTTTTGTGTTACCCAGATCCTAGGTCAGACGTAACAACCCAGGGGATGAGTTATTTATCGTGGGTTTTCTCTCTCTTCAGGAGAGAGCAGTGCAGCTCTGTCAAATTGGTGCATGTCTTCGGTACATTACAGGTTTGTGTACGTTTCATTTTATCTTAAAATTCGTTGAATTTTATGCAAAGCAACATACAGGGGCGAATTGGGTTGTAACAAATTGGGTTGTTTTTAACCCAGTGTTTTTTTAGAGTGAAGGCTGCATTTGTTTGATGAAAAATACAGTAAAATTGTGAAATATTATTATAAATTAAAATAGCTGTTTTCTATGTGAATATATTGTAAAATGTAATTTATTCCTGTGATCAAAGCTGAATTTTCAGCATCATTACGCCAGTCTTCAGTGTCACATGATTTGTTGATTTGTTGCTATCTTAGTTATTCTAAAATTTATGGTAGTGTTCGACCCTAAGACCAAAGATTTAATGTGTATCTTCTAACGTCAGTCTGTACAGTTGTTCTCACACTCATTTATGCACTAGGTCAGTCAGTTTCGATGGCAATGACAACCGCTTCAGTGGGCGGAGGCACCAAGGAGACAGGCCACGCCTCTTTCCCGCCCCCATCGGCTGGCAGCTGTCTGGCTCTGGCGGAACAGTCTGGACTATCGTGAAGAGCATCACCCGTCTCAATTGCCGACTCTGCCAGCAAGTGTCCTCCGTCTTCTTCTTCCTCATCATCCTCTTCTTCGCGTTCCACCCGGCAGCGGCAGACCTCGATGCCAGAGTCGCCAGTCAGCCGTCGCTGCTGGAAGTGCGTTTGGTCCACGTCCAGGTCGCTCACGGCGGAGTCACGGCGCTCGGGTTCAACGCCGGGAGAAAAGAGAGCTGACCTGGGCGGAGACTGAGGGGGTGGAGCTACAGGCTCCTCCCTCTGCGGCTCGGAACAAGCACCAAGTGGGTCAGAGATTGAGAAGAGGTGCAGAGACGAAGAGGACGAGGGATGACAAACGCTGGTGATATTCTTCGACGTCGGGCTGTTTGCATCACAGATATTGTTAGTACTAACAGTTTGGGATGCATCTAATATGTCAGTAACATTATCTGTGCTACTAGTGCTGATGTTCTTCGCCGGTTTGTTGTTCGCATTGCAATCCAAGGGGGCGGAGCACGGAAGCTCCACCTCCACGATCTCGAGCATTGGTGATTGGCCACCTTCGTTGAGCGGAACGCTCTCGTTGTGCATAACTGCGGAGTGGGTGTGGCCAGGCTCGCTGAGGGAGGGCGTGGAGGCGTGGCTCGTATCGGTCTCATCCGTGAGCTGGGCAGAAGAGGGGGAGGAGCTACAGGGCGATGATGGACAGCAGGAGTCACAGGAGCAGCTGGTGTAGTTGTCAGAGCTCTGTGATGACAGCATGTGACTCGGGCCGGGGTGAGCGGAGCCTCGTGGGTAGGCGACGGAGCTGTAGGGAGGGGGCGGGGTGCTGGGTTGGGCTGCTACTTCCTCATAGGATGGCAGTTTAAGTGAGGCGAGGAAACCTGCCAATGAGAACGCAAGATTAGTATACATAGTTTAAATGTAACTTTGTGCATGTTCTGTAGATTGTGATGTAGTTTGTGTTTCTCCAACTATTCAGAACAATTCTGCTGTAGGATTGCATAAAAATAAATAGAGGGTGATTTATTTTGTGATTTTTATACTGTGTTCTGCACTATTCTGCTATTCTGTTGCATTCTGTGTTATGAAAATTGTTGGCTCTTTGACGAATTTCTTCTTTATATATATATATATATATATATACTATTATTTATTTATTTCGTTTCTTTTCTGCATTTCAGAAAAGCTTGGTTACTAATTTCTTTAGCTTACTAATGTAGTTTATGCTAAACCTGGCATTGTGCACTTGAATATTTGATAAATATTGTTGAATGAGTATATAGTTTTATGACAAATGGCTTGTTATATTCCTCATTCCTCTTAAGTCACTTTGTATAAAAGTGTCTCCTAAAAGAATAAATGTAAATAAGCCCTTATTGAACAGTTTATTGTATTTTATATGTTATAGTTTTTATGCTTGAAACGTTTTAATGAAGAAAAAAGTAACTGAGTGCAAATTTAACCCCGAGATTTTCAAATAGAGAGCAAATCATTTACAAAAATTCAGTCCTATAATTTGCATCCAAGTGTGATATATATATATATATATATATATATATATATATATAGGTACAATCACTGTATACACCAGACTTTACAGTTTTATTCCTGTCTATATTCTGAAGGTTTTAACTGAGGGGTTTGTTCATATATCGTTCACACTAGTTTATATAACATTTTATTCCTAAAAACATGGTGAAAATGTATTTTTTTCTGGCTGTTGACCGTATTTTCTGATTTATAGAGCGATAAAAAGAGATATCCAAAATTCCCTCTGTAAAAACCTTTAACTCTAATATGTCAACAAAATCAAACAAGGATTTTTTTTTTTTTGGACCTGACTTTATCCAACGTTCAGATTTATTTTCTAGAAATGTATACAAATTAGTGCATATCTAATTAGATAATGCCTCATTTGTATATTTAAACTTGTAAAATAAAACAATTGTCTTAATTTACTGAGATTAATCAACTGGGGAATTATGGTGATATCTGTTAGTTAAAACTTGAATCTTTTTAATGAAGAAAAAAATAAGTAGAGTGCAACTTTAACCCTGAAATTTCTTATAAATGTCTTATAATTTGCATTCAAGTGTGAATTTTTTTTTTAGATTTTTTTTGCAAATAAATATCTTTGTGAGCTTGAGTTAGGAGCAATTCTTACTGAGGTCAAACATGGAGGAAGGGTAACTGCACGCTCCGTGATAGGCCATGAGGTTGATCTCTCTCTGCCTCTGCTGCTGCTGGACGCGCTGCTTCGCCTGACGGTGGCGATACGCACAGCAACAGCTGAACAGGATGAGCACACTCCACAGCAGCCAAAACCCTGAACACACACAGGAACACATAAAGAATAAAGGCCTCACTAGCTATGTTTCCGTACAATGTTGCGAATTTAACTTATTCACAAAATTGGAATATTGCATAAAACATTTGCATCCCATGTGTTCAAGAGAACAAAATCTTCACTTTCGTAAAATATCTGTAATAAAAATGGAAGCTGCTGCAATTGGCCCATTGTTTTTCCTACATCATAAATGACGAAACACAATAAACGCTGTCATGTTCTCTTGAGTTCGGATGCTGGTGTTTGGGAATACAATCGTGTGAGATGCTTCTGGAGGGAATTAAACCAAATCATTCTGATGACAGACTTTGACTTAGGCGTTTCAGAACCACCAAACCAACATTTGAGATGATGCGATGCGATTGGTCCGCTGGTTAGTCCAGTTATCCAATCACAGCCTCTGTTGAGGCAAAATCATGTGAGTTTGTTGTTGTGCATTGAGGGATTTATTCAGTAAAAGTGTTTCGATCGCAGTTTATGCGCATTTCTTATCGGATAAAAAATTATTCACCTCAATTGAGCGCATACGTTTTTTTATGTGCATTTTTAGAATTTGTGCGCATCTTGTCATTTCTATCCAGCGTTTGTTGCGATATCCCAAAATTCGCATAAAAATTGGTGGATGGAAACATTGCTATTTATGCAGAATGCTGATCATTAATTCAGTCAAGATATATCGTCGCACAAACCTGAAGATATTCTATGACATTTTGTGCATGTACTGTAGACTATGTTTGGCTTTTCTAAATGCTAAAGCTATTGATGTTTTTGAAAGCAGACTTAAGACTTATTTATTTTCATTGTCTTTGAATAAGTTTGTCATTTTGGTTGTGATGATTTTTAGTATGGTCTTTTATTTAATTGTTTTTAATCTAATTGTTTCTTTTTCACTGTACAGCACTTTGGTCTACCTTTGAAAGTGCTTTAACTCAGACTTTATAATCAGAAGCTTTCTTTTAAAGCTGCTTGAAACCAACAATTGTTGATTGACAAGTGAGTAGGCGATCCACAGGGGCAGATAAAGTCACATCGTCATTTACACATGATTGTGGACTAATATAGATGACGGGGTCTATTGTATTGTACGTAATGAGTGATTAGTTGTACTGTATGCATTTCTAACCAGTATTTTAACAGTGTTTGTATATTTAGGGCAAGACATTGTTCTTTCATGCACTAGCATTTTGGCCTATTTTGCTTCTATGTCATGTCTTCTTTCACAGTAAAACTGAAAAAGTAAAAAATGTATTGCACTTTATCTATTTGCGTCTGTAGATTTTAATTTCACTGCATATCTTTAAAGGCTGTAAAGTTTTTTTTCTCCACTTCAGCAGCACTTACAAACACCAAAATTTAGAGTTTTATTCCTGACTATATTCTGAAGATTTTTACTGTGGGGTTTGTTCATATATCATTCACACTCATTTATATAGCATTTTATTCCTAAAAACATGTTTTTTCCATCTGTTGACAGTATTTTCTGATTTATGGAGCGATAAAAAAAGAGAAATCCAAAATCCCCTCAGTAAAAACCTTTAACTCTAATATGTCAACAAAATCAAACAAGAATTTTGATCCTGGTTTTATCCAATGTTCAGATTTATAATCTTGAAATTTATGGAAATGAGTGCATACTTAATTAGATAATGCCTCATTTGCTTATTTAAACATAGTATCTCAGAAAAACTGTCTTTTTGTCTTATTGTACTGTGATTAATCAACTGGGTAAATATGGTGATGTATATTAGTTTGAATTTTTACCCTATTTCCCTATTGTCTTACCAGGAACATTTCACGCAAAAATGAATCAACATGCAAGATTCAAAGAAAGAAAAAAGTCAGGTTTAAAATGTCATGAGGGTGAGTAAATTACATAATTTGCATTTTTAATCCAGCTAACATTGAACATTCTCAAAGTTTTGAACAAACACTCTTCCAGGAACGTTCATTATCTGGCCTTTAATAATGTTCTCGAAACAGCACAAAAACATTATCTATTATTCTTTAGTTGGATGTTTGTCTAATATTTTTCAGGTCTAATATATATAGAGAACATTCAAAAGTAACTTTTCCATAATGTTCGAAGAATGATAAAATTGAATGTTCAACAAACATTCTTGCAGTAACGTTCATTCTGAGTTATTTATACATCATTTATGGAACTTTTTTTTTTTCTGAAACGTTTTAGTTTATCTAACATTTTTTAAATTTGTTTCAGAACATGCAGAGAACATTCAAAAGTAACGTTTCCAACATGATAAAAAGGAATGTTCCCTTAATGTTCGTATAATCAAGATTTTTTTTAAAACATTTAAAAAAACTGGACGTTCAGAGAACATTCAGAAATAAATGAATGCTTAACAAAATGTTCTATATTTGATAGCTGGGAAGAATATTTACAGTAATTGTGTATGTATGCTGAATAAACAGATGGACTCACACCACAGCTCATAGTAGTAGGTACAGCAGCCCGTCTCCTGGCAGCAGTGGCCGGTCTGGCAGAGGTAGCCACTGGCGCTGTTAGTGCCGGGACAGTATCGCGGGCTGCCCAGGAGCGGCAGCGTCCCTGAACTGTGGTACTCCATGCCCTGCAGCAGGGCGTGGCGCCACCGAAACACTCGCTCCTCCTCTTCCTCCAGAACTGCTGCTATGGTGCATTCAGAGCCCTCAGAGTCTTTCAAGAACATATCAAAAGAGAGAATGCCACTTTAAACAAGTGCACAGAAAGCACAATCTTTGGATCATTAAATAAAATTCAAATCAACATGAAATCAAAATAGACCACATGTACTTTCTTAGTGTAATTGACCATATGCACGATTACTTCCTGGTTTTCATTAAGCCAGCTTGGTCATTTCCGGTGAACTGTTTGCTGTCATTCTGTCATTTTAATGTTGTATTTATATTTTAATGCAGTTATTACACTTGCCTAATTTGCCAATAAATCAGTTTTATTGATTACAATAAAGATGAGGCTAATGGGAATGTTTGAATAAGAAACGCGGTGTCTGTAATTAGACACGCACACGCAACGTTTTTCCAGCACTTCAAATGTTATTTTTAATGTGATGACCAAAAACATTATTTGTTCATCCTTCTGAGATTGTCCCCATTTGTAAAACTGAACATTTCAAGATGTTGAAAATCGAACATTTGATAGAAAACACTTATTTAAAAATAAAAAAGACATTACTTACCATTATAACCATCAGATGGTGGCAGAGTAGCATTTATTGGCTCATATTAGCCATTTACTGTAATAGTTTTTCACTCAGTTTTGCTTTTGAATAAATATTTAACATTATAAAATCACTTGGTTTAAAAATACATTTTGTCAAAGTGAAGTATGAAGTACTCACAAAATCTCATGAAAAACAATAACTTTTCTTGTGAATGAATTACACAGAAAGCGAGCACCGCGCTTTCCCTTTATAATCACAAAAGCCGCCAGTCAGTGCAGCGCAAGATCAATGATTTCAGCACACTTGTGAAAACTCACATTTTATTCAATGAATCTAATTAAAGTGCATAATAAATCTTTAATTTACAGTGTGTTGATGCTTTTTTTTTCACACGAAAGTGTGAAAACTAATGGTCGAATTGAATTTTGCTGAGGAGAAACACTGAGGGACGCGTCTCTTTTATGTCATCTTACGTTTGAATAACTAAATTAATGCTAGGCCTGACTATTTAAGTGACTATATTCTGATTATAAACTAAGTATTACACTATTGATGCTGTTAAAACTACCTCAGGACACTGAAGATACCGACACACCAACAAGTGACATTTCACCGGTTTTACAGGCTTATATTATTGCGGAAGTTCTTAAGAACGTCATCATGTTATTGTAAACAAAAACACGTTTTCATGATCGTTCATTGAAATACTTCTTCCATCTCTGAATTGAATTTCCTTTTCAGCTGAGAACTTATAAATCCCACACTATATTTTTTTCTCATTTAATATGATGTTTAATTTCACAGAAACTTTAACAGAAATACATTATATTACGGAGTTGTAAACGGTGTTCATGTTGATTTTATACAATCTCAGCTGTAAAAATAAGTGTAGTGTAGTACAGTCACACAAAAATATGAGCAAACGTTCTTCCAGTAATGTTTATAGATTGTCCACGTTCAGAGAAAAGTAACATTCCTGTAATGTTTGCAAAATGATAAAATGGACTGTTCAACATTTTTCCAGTAACATTAATAGAACGTTCGTTCAAAGTTACCTGGTCTTTGATAATGTTCTCAAAACGTTAGCACAAAAACATTATTTATTCATCATTCATGGAACATTTTTTTGAAACGTTTTAGTTGGACTTTGTCTAACTTTTTTTTTTAAATGTTACTACTTGTTTCAGAACATTCAGAAAACATTCAAAAGTAACGTTCGCATGATGTTTGCAAAATGTTAAAATGTAATGTTCCCTTAATGTTCGCATAACCTGAAAAAAACTGCAGAATGATTTATTGTAAGGATAAAAAAAGATGAAACTAATTTAATTGTCAATAGTTTTTGGACATTATGAGAGGATGCCTTTACCTGGTGAAGGACACAGGTGTCCATATCATCTGTCAGGATCATCTATAAATGAGAAGAAAACCCATAATCAACCATTGCTTCTTTTTTTTTACTCTGAACTCTGATCTTAGCGCAAATAAAACGTGTACAAGAGAGATGCATACGTGTGTCATGTGTGTAATCTGTTATTAAGAGGAGAATGAGGTCGAATATAAATGTTATTCTGCATGTGTGCAATCAAACTTTAAACATTAAAGCAACAAATGATTCTGTCTGCAAATGAAAAGGGTTAACAGGCCCAAGCAGATGCAGAAGCATTCTAACACTGAGCTTTAGTTTAGTGATGCTTTATGAACCTGCAGCAATAATAATCACACAACCGTATCGATTATATAAATGCACCAACCGTACTAAACGCGATGCTTGATGTCCGAGAGCGCTTGTGTTATTGTAGCAAACGGCCTGAAATGAAAGTCGCTTTGCTTTCTGATTCGCTCATTTTTTCGGATTCTGCACCGACTGTCTCTCTCCGTCCGCCATTTCCACCCGCAGCTTCAGCCGTCACATCACAGACGACAAACGGCCGAGTGTACCGTGATGTTTTAACGACAAAACCAACAGCACGCAAAAAACATTTACTACTTACGCATATGGTACACTCAAATGTATAATATTAATTTTACAACAGACGGCGCGAGGCTGCAGATATATATAATGTCATGAACGTTCAACGGATCTGATGCTGATTGGCTCGAGGCTAAAGGATGCGGACCAATCAGAGCAGACATAGGTTTCTCCTAGCAACAGCTGGTTAGATGTAAGACCGCATATCCACAACGACTGAGAGGAATTAGCATAAATGATTCTGAACGTATCGGTCGATTACAGTAGTGAAAATATTACGGGATTTATGCGGTCATGGTAAAATCCTGTTTCAGGTATAGTTGCTGTGACAAAGAGACATAATCCAGCTAATAACAAGGAACGTTCTCAGAACCTCGGCTAACGTTCTGGCAAGGGTTAATGAACAAACATTCTTCTAGTAAAGTTTATAACGTTCGTTCAGTTATCTGGTATCAACCTTTTATACATCATCCATGGAACGTTTTTTTCTGAAATGTTTTAGTTAGACGTTTTTTAAATGTTTCAGAACGTTCAGAAAAACATTCAAAGGTAACGTTCCAATAACGTTTGAAGAATGATAAAATGGAATGTTTTCTTAAAGGGACAGTTCACCCAAAAATTAAAATTTTGTCATCATTTTCTCACCCTCAAGTTGTTCTAAAGATGTAGGAGTTTCTCTGTTCTGTTGAAAACAAAAGAAGATATTTTGAAAAATGTTGGTAATCAAACAGTTGCTGGTCCTCATTGACTTCCATAGTATTTATGGAAGTCAGTGGCGACCAGAAAAATGCTTGGTTGCCAACATTTTTCAACTTTAGTGTTCAACAGACCAAAGAAACTCCTACATCTTTAGAACAACTTGAGGATGAGCAAATGATGACAGAACTTCTCAGGAAGTGGTGACTGTAGTGGAAAGAAAAATGGAACACTTCTCTTTTTCTCATATCTGTCCATCAGAGCGTGTGAACGCAGAGGAAGAAGTAATGAAGAGAAGAGAGTAATGGCTGTGGTACAGACTTCAGATGTGATGTGCTTGTGTGTTTTTCTGCTCTGCGCTGGACTTCACTTCGCAACAGGTACGATATGAGCGAGTTTTGGCATTTATTCCACAAACTGATTTTCATCAGTCAATGAAACACGTAATACTTCATTCTATAACAGTGGTTTCTGCTTGTGCAGTACGTCTGCTTTTATTTCTGTAAAAAAAACAAAACTGTTTTCTATGTGAATTGTATGCGTCCTTGCTGAATAAAAACATACGTTTTTTCATAAAAACAGACCTTAAACAGAAGAAGATGAGATTTTAGATAGTTGGTGCGACGTCTTCACTGTTTTGGGCCGACTAGATTGCGATTAAGATTTGATTAACTGTAAAGACATGTCAGTGTAATAGTTTTGGATCAGTTAAAGTCTGTTTCTTGTGCGGCATATAAAACCATGGTAAAAAAAATCCTTAGGGTGAATTGCCCTAATGTGGGATATTTTTTGCATTTCAGACTTCTGTGACATATTGTGATGTGTAGCCAAAACATTAAATCCACACCCAATACCATTTTAAAAACCCCAGGATGTCTCCTAATCAAATCAAAAGAGAAAATGCAGATAACACATTCATTAAAGAAATGATAGACATATTAGTGCTCTTAGTGCAAGTTGTCTAAAACAGTCTGCAGCTTCCTAATGTGGGATACTGAAAAGTCTATGATAATAGGGCAAATTCTATGATAATAATATTAATATTAATAATATTATTAGTTACTATTACTCCACTAGGTCTGAAATATATTGAATGTTTTAATCTCCTGGATCACGCTACACACCTGATGATCTTAACTTTAGTAATTTTTAATTTACTATTAATAGTAAATGTGTACCTCAAATGTGTATGGTTGGATTCCATAAAACATACAGTATATAAGACAATACAACATTTACTGATGACTTAATTTGAGAAATTTTCTATTGCACTTCTGATTTGGCTGTGAGATTCATTTTGGGTGCGTAAGATGTGATGGATTCTGTTGTCCAGTTGGCATTTTCACCTCAAAATGGCGGCTGCGCTACCGAAGCGCCGTCTAGAGGCATTACCAAAAAATCTTCAGAGTTTCGCTTCTTGGCTTCTATACTCTTTGCCCATAGTCTCACTGGCATTCATGTATTTATGCGGGACCTATAAACACTAAACCTTAGGTGTCCCACATTAGGGCAATTCATCTGAATGTTTATTTTAGTGTTGAGTTTTTTTTATGGAAATACAGATATCTGATCGTGATCAGTATAATGTAAATATATAAATAAAATAATTTAATGAATGCAAATACTGAAATGAGATCAACACTTCTTTTTATTTAATATTTTATTCAGTTCATGTTTGTGTGTAGATGTTTCAATTCATCTGAAGAGACTAGTTTTTGGTGAATGTGTAGAAGGAAATAATCCTATTTCAGAAGGTTTTCTGTGTTTTGTGTTCGTTTTGGCTGCACAGATTTGGTTTCACGAGTCATCGGCTGTTCTTCAGGAGAGTCTGTGATGCTGCACTGCAGGCATGAAAACTCACAGCATAAAGACATCCAGTGGTGGCGCTCAGATATACAAGATTCACGAAACTCAGTGGACGTCATTAAGGACCAGCGATATAAAGACAGAGTTCAGATTCACAGGAATCTCTCACTGTCCATCACTCGACTGACTGTAGACGACTCAGGATCATATTGGTGTAATTTAACAGAGAAGGTTCATCTAATCATTGAAGGTGAGGAATGCTTGTTTTATTTTAATAATAATACATACAGACCAACCATAAACCACATAAAGTCAAATAGTTAATGCCTGTTGTCGTGGAAATTCTCAATACAAATCTGACTTCACCACTGACAATTTAAACAACTCCTAGTTGTTAATATAATACTACAGTATCTCGAGGTAATTCCCTGAATTCCTGAATACTTCAAATACAATCCAATACTTCCCTGAAGTATGGTGACGGCGTCCCATCAAGAAGCTACTATCACTACCTCAGTCACACTTTAGCTGTTACTTTTGTTGTCTTTTGAGCGTAGGATCTTCTATTTCTTAGCCGCGCAGCATATACCTGACACGGCTTCCAAGTTGTTCTTTGCAGAAATGAAGTTTTATTTACGGCCGGGAGGTCACTCGTCACAACAACAGAGTGAGTCTCAATGAATAGAAAGACACATGCACATTTAAATCTTACAGTTGGGTAAAAATCAATGTCTACTTCACTGTGATCTGTTCTGGTGATTGGTTTGTAATGACCTAAGCTAATCATATGACTGGTCTTTGACCTGAGCATCCTTAGTCTGCATTTTCTGTACATTTCATGTTGACATAAAATATTTCTATCACACTGTAATAATCAAATATGATTATATTCTGTGTTTGCAGGTTGTTTTATATCAGGGAATGAAGCATCAGTGTCGATCAGCAGATATTCAGGGGAATCAGTGTTTCTGTCCTGTTTGGTCAAATGCAGCGCTCGTCATGATCCAGACAAGCTCAGATGGAAATTACCAAACAACAGAGAAATAAACCAGACGACTAACTCTACTGAACTGAACCGACTCTATCAGGGCAGATTTCACATGTCTGATAAACAATCAGGAAATTTCTCTCTGCTGATTTCTAACCTGACGGAGAAAGATGAAGGATTGTATTCATGCAGGATTAATGAGAACCAACACAAGAGCTTCAATCTCACTGTTAAAGGTAAAGAAATGATGAACTCTCACATTTTCAAGTGATTTTGTGTGAATCAAGATGCTTTGAAACTCTTTGTCTTTTTGGATTGAGAAGGAAATTTTGAGTTCTAAAACATTTTTCATAGTACTATTTTAAGTCAGAAGAGGTCATTCCTCATTTGACCCAACTGAAGTTGAACATTTGTTCAAAGTTAATCTGGTCTTAAATTATGCTTTCAAATCATTAGCACAAAAACATTTATACATCATTTATGGAAATTTTAGTTGGACATTTTTTGTCTAACATTTTTAAAACATTTTCAGAGAACATTCAAAAATAACATTCTCATAATGTTTGAAAAATGATGAAGGGACTGTTCAACGGTCTTCCAGTAACATTAATAGAATATTCGTTCAAAGTTATCTGGTCTTTAATTTTTTTACATTTATTTTAATAACCTAAAGAACTCTTTTTCCACTATAAAGAACTTTTTTTGCGATGGAAAGGCTCCATGGAACCAATGATGGCAATTAAGAACCTTTACTTTTAAGAGTGTAACACAAATGTCTCTTCCTACAGGATGCACATTATCGGAGACTGAGAGGGAACCTAAAACGAAGTACCCAGGTGATTCTGTACTTCTGTCCTGCTCATGCAGAGACCCAGAAACCAAACCTGAGGGCTTCAAATGGACCCATTTAGACTCCAATGGGGCCGAGGTCTCCAATGAAACTTTACGTTACAGAGCCAGAGTCCACATGTTTAATAAGACAATGCCATCAAATCTCTCTCTGCTGATATCCAATCTGACTGAAGACGACCAGGGGATTTACAGATGCACAGTTAATAACAAAACATCCACTCATACCAGCCTCACAGTTAAAGGTAAGACACGTTCAACTTCCTAGATATTTGCTTTATACAGAGCTTATAACATCAGAATTTCATGATAAAAAGTCGCAATTAGCTTTTCTATTTTTTATTCTGTGGTGGAAACAAGCTTCTGTATTAATTGTTTGCACACTAATGTGTTTGGGATTGTCTCTTATCTTGAGTTGTTTTGTCGTCCTGCAGGCTGTATTTTATCCAAACATCCAAACACTATCATCTCATATCCAGGAGAATCCGTGACGCTTCCATGTTCCTGTGAAGATCCAAAAACCAAACCAAAACACGTTGAATGGAAGCGTGTAGCTTTAAATGAGACCCTGGTTTCAGATGCTGAAGATGTCAGCGGACGCTTCCAGATCCTTAGAGATTCTCCTCATAATCTCTCTTTACGGATCTCAAACCTGACTGAGGCTGACGGAGGATTATATGCCTGTACAGTCAATGGAAAAGAATCCAGACGCATAAATCTCACTGTTAAAGGTAAAACACGTCAGATCTGTGTTCAGAAACTTTATCTGCTTGAGGATGAAATGTTTTGCGTTCCCGAGAAACTTTCCGTTCGCTCGCAGAATGTTTTGTTCCCCCAAGAGACTTTGCGTTCGCTCCCAGATTGTTTTACGTTACCTTGAGAAACTTTCCGTTCGCTCGCAGAATGTTTTGCGTTCCTCTGAGAAACTTTCAAGTAATGAACTTGAAATTCTGAAAAATAAAGTCAGTATTGAGCGATAAAGTCGCAATTACCTTTTTATTTTTCATTACGTTTGGGAAACATAGTTTTAGGTTCTGAGTTTACATTTAAACTCGGAAAATCTTTCCCTCGAATTGTGAGGTATAATTACTTGCAAATGCATGGTTGACGTTAATTCAATTATATACGTCACCTTAAAATACAGTGCAATACAGTCACAGTGCATTTCAGATGTTAAAAATCATGACTTATATTCCTGAAAATACTGTATTTATTTATTTATTTAGAAGTCATTTAATAAAAGGGATAATGTACAGTCAACTGGTCATTATGTCACCTGATAAAAAGTCTTTTTTTGTATAGTGCTTTTCACAATATGCATCATTTCAAAGCAACTTTACAAAGCAGGAGATCTATAATGTTTTTAAAGCCTATCAGGAAGTGATTGTGCAGGCGTCCTTAAAATAATATACATAAAGGGTAGTGAAACTCTTATTTAAGCATTATGGGGACTTCTTCTTTGTGTGTTCTTCAGATCCTCTCAAATCCTCTCAGATCAGTCTTCTCAAATACTCCCTGATGTTTCTGGTCTGTCTGGTGCTGCTGGTCCTGACTGGATTCATCTGCTGGAGATATGCACAGGGTATGAACACACAAAACCAGGTTATTTTCTGCAACACTCTTAAGTTTAAGGGAAACCTAAAGGTGATCCTAAGAGAAAATTACACTTAAGCTGGTTTATGCAACTGAGCACTGCTCTAGAGTACAGTGATCACAGAAAAAAATCAACTAGAAATAAATGAAGTCATTATAATCTTACAGCAAAAAAGGGAAGGAGAGAAAGCCGAGTGACCCAGAGACCAGATCATCAGGTGACTGAACTATTCATAATCAGATCACGGCATAAATAAAGTATTCATATCTGAAATAAAATGATGTTTGTGTGTCTAAACTTGTGTTTGTAGGATGATGTGACGTACTCCACTGTGATGCAGATTAACAAAAAACCTGCAGAAAACCAACAACAGGTACTTAAACACAATAGTTTTATTTCACTACTGTAGTCAATTTTTCCAGGTATCCGTATCTGAGTATTTTTATTTTGGGAAACTTTTACTTTTAGTTCACTGCCACCAAAAGCATAATATCGTACTTTTTACTCCATTTCATAAAAACGTATCATATTTTAAACTGAAGAAATTGACGATACTCAAACTAAGACGCAATGGTGATGTTCGGTTCAAAAACGAGCCGATTCCTGTTGAACTGGTTCACAAATCGCACTAAATGACTCATTCACAAATCGAATTCAATGATCCGGTCAAAATGAACCGGAATATCGTCGGAGATCAAATGCTGTTAAAAGTAAGTTACTAATGCAGAATTTTAGTATTGATTATTGTAAATGAATATCATATTTAGGTTGTGAACTAAATCTGCTGTAGAAGTGTATAAAAAGTATTACGTATAGGTTTTGGTAATAAAAAGTTTATTAGCAGATTAATACATATTAAATGTTTGCACTAATCTTTCTTCTTGCAATAACATGGTGAATAACCTGTCGTCTCTCAGGATGATGTGACTTACTCAAGCGTCAAAGACATTAAAGGGGGAAAAAGGACTTGTAGAAAGGTGAGTGTTGGATTTTTATGGAAGCTTGTTTCCAACACGGAATAAACATAAAAAAGGTAATTGCGTTTTTTTTTGGTTTTTTTTATCTAACATTTCTGACTTTTTTCTTGCACTTGTGAGTTTATATAAAAAATTCTGACTTTTTTTTTGTTGCAATTTTGAGTTTATATCTTGCAAGTCTGAATTTTTTTTTTTTTTTTGCAGTTTTGAGTTTATATCACAATTCTGACAATTTTTGCCATTTTGAGTTTATATCTTGCAAGTCTGACTTTATTTTTTGCAATTTTGAGTTTATATCTCACAATTCTGACTTTATTTTTTGAAATTTTGAGTTTATATCTTAAAATTCTGACTTTATTTTTTGAAATTTTGAGTTTATATCTTGCAAGTCTGACTTTTTTTTTGCAATTTTGAGTTTATATCTCACAATTCTGACTTTATTTTTTGAAATTTTGAGTTTATATCTTAAAATTCTGACTATTTTTTGAAATTTTGAGTTTATATCTTAAAATTCTGACTTTTTTGCAATTTTTAGTTTATATCTCACAATTCTGACAATTTTGCAATTTTCAGTTTATATCTTGCAATTCTGACTTTATTTCTCGCAATTCTGACTTTATTTTTTACAATTTTAACATCTTTCTTACAATTCTGACTTTTTTTTTTTGCTGTTTTGAGTTTATATTGCAGTTCTGACTTTATTATATGCAATTTTGAGTATATCTCACAATTCAGATTTTATTTCGTCATTCTGACTATTTCTCGCTATTCTGACTTTATTTTTACCAAATTCGAGTTTATAACTCGCAATACAGCATTTTTTTAGCACAATTGCAAGAAAAATAGTCAGAATTGTGTCAGAATTCCACAGGTTTCAGACATATGAACATCAGTGTATGTGCAGAAAGGTTTGTTTAGCACGTGTGTTTGTGTTAAAGAAGGCTTGTGTTTGTAGGAGGAGGAGGTTGTTTATTCTACTATGGCAGACGTGAGCAATGGCAGATCTGCTCAGGTGAGTGCGCGCAGCTTTTGGACACACTTATTTAAATTCACATTTTTCATGTTTTTTAAAACCGTTTGATTTAAATGCTTCTGCCTAAATGCTTGAAATTGTAGCCAAATATAAAATGTGCATACATACACTGTAAAAAGTGTTCTTCCACAGTATTTTTGTCTTGTTTTCCAGTACAAATATCTAAACATTCTTGAATCAAGATAAAAAATGAGTGCATTGGAAATGAATGGGAGACGAATTTTATCTAGTGGAAGCGTTTGGTACTGCGCCCAAACAAACTCTTACTGAAAGCTCATTTTTTGAGATATTAACCTCAAATTTGGAACACAACTCATTTAGATTCACGGCTTTGATTTTTTTTTGTGCAGCTTTAGAGTAAAAGATGTTTTGGAAAATAGTAATTGTGCATTTTTCATTATACATTTCATTATGTTTTATAAAATTCACTTTCTTCTTTAAAACTTCAGTCTGTGCTCGAAAGCATTCAAGATTTATGACAGTTTAAGCTGGAAATTTCATTTTCAGGTCTATGCTCAAAAAGTGAATAAATGGATTATAAACTACTGCATAAATATAATTTAGTACCATAAAATCCCCTAAAAATACAAAATTTTACATTAAAACATTATCAAACTATCATTATCATGACATTATCAAAATATAGTACATTAATTTCATTGAAATAAAAATGTTTGGTCATGTTTGACCGCCACGCGAGCAGCACCAGAGGGTTAAGCATAATTTGACGTTGTGTGTCCATATGGCAAAAGTATAACTGTGTATGTGTTTATTATCTCTGCAGGATGATGTCACATACTCATCTGTAGTGTGCAGCAAATCTCACAAACCAAGATCCCTACAGATTAACACTGAGGAGGCCACCGTCTACGCAAGTGTGCAAAAAGATAAAACATGACACACTTACCAAAAACAAACATTTTCAGTTGGGTTATTGTTTTATAACCATTTCAAAGAGTTTGATTGCTTTTACATTAACATAATTTGCTTTTTACTGCATTTATCCTACTAGCTTAATTTGGTTAGTGTCATAATTTACATTTTGTAAAAATTTACACTGTTTGAATAAACTGTTAAATTTCTATTTTTGCATTTTGTAAGATGATTGCGCAATTCTGTTTCATTTAATTTCATGTATTTCTTTTCTTCATTTGCAGTGACTGTATGAGGGTACATATTATGTTTGTGAAAAATAGTTTGGTTCAAAACCGTATAATTGCTCAAATAATTTGTGAAATGTCTATTGTAGTTTTCTTTAAGAGAAAAACAAACAGCAAGTTCTGGTTGTTGCTTCTTGAAGAAACTTGTAGAATTATGAAAAAATAAACAGAAGAACAGAAAAAAAATGTCTTTTTATGCAGGATTATTTTTGTCACTTGAAATAAAATTAATTCTAAATAAAATACAGTAAAAAAAAAACTTTCAAACTTTATTTCAGCAAGTTTTAAGGCAATATTTCTTATTTTCATTAAGTTGATGTCGATGCTACTAAAATAAAGTATGTTTAAAACCGTCACAGCTTGTAATTGTAATTATTCTCTAAAACTAAATGTAAATGTAATTATTCTCAAGAGTTTCGTCATTTGTTTATTTAAAGAGTCCATATTTCATCTTTTCAAACAAAAGCAAAATTGATACAATTACAGAACAGTGAAATATTAATTTTCACAACAATATTCCTCATTCTGAAACATTTCCTGACATTTCACACTAAATCATTGGTTCAGGAATGCGATTACAAACATATCTAAATAGAGCAAAACAAATATTACAACAAAACAGTTTAATAAGTTAAACAAATTCTCAAAATGATATTGTTCGGTGCTTTCTAAATTGTAATGCATGGTGTTTTTCCATATTATTACTAGAAACTAATTAAAACATTAGCAGAGTCAGAGGCACAGCTTTAAGTTTATCGCTTTAAACTTGTGACCTGAAATTCAATGAATTATTTTCCATAAACTGATGATAAGTGATTTGATAAAATGATAATTATCACAGTATATAAACTATACCCTACAAAGCTTTACTCAGAAACACACACTGCAGGGGGACGGTGTCAGTTGTACACAATTGCAAAGTATCTTTCCCTGAGTTTTCATTTCTAATAAATGAAACTTCTAAACAAACATGGAACATGATTTATTGATCAGAGCTGCTCTTCATCTGTTCTGATGCACAACGCCAGTCTTCTCTTACCTGAGCTTTACATTAAATAAGGTCACATCACAGGATGCTTCTGGGTAAGATGTTTGATTTATAGGTGTGAATCTCATGAAAACATGTTCAGGTCACGTTTCACCACAAAATCAAAAGGATTTTATTCTATGACCTTCTGTATTTTATGACCACTAAGCATTGTGCATTGTGACTTTCAGTACATTCCTCCAAAGTTTCTCATCGAGTTCTTTATCATTCTTTTTAAATTACATATTATTATATTTTTACATTTAAATTAGCATAAATTAAAGGCAGTGCAATTATTACAATGTATAAATACTTCACAGTTAAAATAATAAATTTTTTGTATTGTCGTCATATGGAAGCACATTTCTGCCACATAAGAAAAAAATCATGACATAAAATGTTGAAAGTGACATGACATAAATCATATTTAGGAGATGGAAAGTCAAAATTATGAAAAAGTTGAAATTGGTATACTAAGTCAAAATTGACATAAAAAGTCGAAATTGACGTAAACAGTCAAGCTTATGACATCAAAGTCATAATTATGACATAAAAAGCCGAAATTGACATACTAAGTCATATTTAGGAGATGGAAAGTCAAAATTATGACATAAGGTATAATTATGACAAATCGAAATTATGATGTTAAGTCATAATATGACATAAGTCAAAATTGACAAACAGTCGAAATTATGACAAAAAGTTGAAATTGGCATACTAAGTCGAAACTTAAAAAGTTGAAGTTGACACAAAAGTCATAATTCTGACACAAGTCGATTAAAAGTCAATTATGTCATTAAAATCCGAAATTGACATAAACAGTCAACATTATGACATCAAAGTCATAATTATGACATAAAAAGTTGAAATTTACATACTAAGTCGAAACTGACGTAAACAGTTGAAATTTACATAAAAATCATAATTATGACATAAAAAGTCAATTATGTCATAAAAAGTTGAAATTGACATAAACATTATGATATCAAAGTCATAATTCTGACATAAAAAGCCAAAACTGACATACTAAGTCATATTTAGGAGATGAAAAGTCAAAATTATTACTTAAAAAGATGAAATTATAACATAAAATTCATAATTACGACAAGTCGAAATTATGACATTAAGTACTCAATATGACAAAAAGTCGAAATTGACATACTAAGTCAAAATTTACAGTCGAAATTGACATAAAAGTCATAATTATGACAAAAAGTCGATTGTCATAAAAAGTCGAAATTGACAAACAGCTGAAATTATGACAGAAAAGTCATAATTATTACATAAAAAGTCAAAATTGACAGTACAGTAAGTCGAAATTGATACAAAATTCATAATTATGACAAAAAGTTGATTGTCATAAGTCGAAACTGACAAACAGTAAACAACATAAAAGTCATAATTATGACAAAAAGTCGAAATTGACATCAGAATTTTGATTTTTCATCATAATTTAGACTTTTTTTAATCTCTTAGATATGACTGTCATAATTTCAAAATTTTAGGTCATAATTTTGTCTTTGTATGTCATAATTTCAATTTAGTATGGCATAATTATGACTTTTAATGTCATAATTGAGATTTACCAAAGTGTTTTTTCTTATTTGGTGTAAATGAGCTTCCATACAGTCTTGAGAATTATCATAAAAATAATCTCATGATGCAAAACATCTTAACTGTCCTGAAAATAGGCTTGATTTTCTTGTGACCAGGATATGTTACCCGACAGGTTTCATGAAGTCCACTCTGTTTATATTGATCAAATGTACTGCTGGGGTTTCTGGGCTTTGGAGGCTGAATTCAGGTTCTTGTGTTTCTCTGCAGAATCTCCATGAGATGCGGTCGATGCGTCTGAATCGAAGGACACACAGAAAACATGATAATACTTTCTGTCAGATTTAACACTGATAAACACCAATGGAAAGAGGAACTAACACCGATATTACTTTAATCTTTCATTTACACACATAAAACGCAACATTTCATGTCTTTATATCTTATCAGTCAAGATGGCCTTGAGAGTTCATATAAAATTTATATAAATATATTTCTTACTCTGTAGATTTGACAGCGCGTGCTCCAAACCCTTCATAGCTTTCGCCTGATTACTCCTGAATCTGGCCAAACCAAACTCCTACAGGAAGAAGAAGAGACACACTACTAACATTTATGTTAACAAGAGCGACATTTCACACCAACGGTTCTCTGACACGCTAACTTATACACTAACTTTAGGTCAACTTCCAATCTCTAAATATCTTTTCTCTTGCTTGTTTTGTAGTGTTTGGGCTGTTGTTGTTGGCGAAGGCAGAACGTTGACAGGAAATGTGTCCGTTAATCACACGGCTGACGGATTACCTGTATCGGTCTGGAAAGGCCGAAGAGTCCTGATGAGATCCAGGCTTCTCTGGTGATCCGCGTCCAGACAGGCCGGTCCCGCTCGCCAAGAAACACACAACGCTCCACCACACGCTGGTAAAACACACACACATACGCGCGTCAGCTTTAAATAAAGGTCAAAATGCATTTTTTAGAGTATTTACATAAACAGTGTGTTACGTCCTAAGGAAACATACTCAGATCAGAAGGGAAACGAGTGTGTAACAGTATATTGGATCCGTGCATTCGCTCTTAAAGTGACAGCAGCCTAATAAACCTGATAATCAAACAACAAATAACAAAGGAAAATAACTCACTGATCTTGACTGAATAACTTAAGAAGCTTTAATAAGGATTAATCTATATTTAATGTGTACAGTAAGCAGGGCTGGGAGGTAACGGAATACATGTAACGGCGTTACGTAATCAGGATACAAAAATCCAGTAACTGTAATTCATTAGAGTTACGTCAGAAAACGTTGTAATCAGATTACAGTTACATTTTGAAAAAAAGGGGGGATACTATCAGGATTACAATCGTTTCATTTAAAACTAAATAAATCATTATTTTGCCATAATAACACATATTAAGCGCTGCTTGATTATACAGTATTTCCTGGTTCTGTTGCCAGTGATGACTCACGTGAGCCACCAGCTGGTGCATGCGCAAATAACACCCGTCTACAATCTCCTCAGACGCAGATTGAATCACTGCTGCTAGTTGAAACGATTCGTGGAAATTTCGCTGCTATTTTGTTTTCAAAGAAGAAAATGCAAACAACATGGTTGTACAGTGCAAACTCTGCCTTCCAGCTATGAAAACACTTTCTTTATCAAAGGACTAAAAAATAATCTGTAATACCATACTGTAGCCACTAGATGTCTGAATAGCCCTTTACATATATATATTCAGGGCTGTGTATTCCCAAGCTGTGGAAATGAGACATGATTGCTTAGTTTTAATAGGTTTTAAAAGTAACCAAAATGCTAAACATTAAAATTAAAGCAGAACAAACATAAACAGAAATGTGTTATCCGAGCTTGTTCAGTTTGGTTATGATCTGATGTGACTTTTATATTTTTAAGCTCTAAACAACAACAACGATAATAATATTGCAATAGATAATTTATCAGATTTGTAAAATATTTTTATTGTTGAGACCCATTCAAAAGTATGGAACGTGTAACATTTAAAAACTTGCAGAAATTGAGAAGAAATAATTAAAATTAAATTTAAAAATGCAATTTATTTATAGTAAAGTTGATCCCCCCCAAATTTCTCTTTATTTCTTTCTTTCTTTATATATGTGACCTTGAAGTAATCCAAAAGTAATCAGATTACATTACTTTCATATTGTGGTACTTGGATTATGTTACTGAATACTTTATGAAGTAATTTGTAACTGTAACGGAATACATTTTTAAAGTAACCCTCCCAAGCCTGACAGTAAGACTATGCGATGTCATTTTACATTTGATTATTAATATTTTTGTTGTAGGCTATTACTTATCTGAATACCACTGTAAGAACATCTTCCTGAAAAACTTAAAACACTATTTAATTTGTATTTTCGTTCTGTTTTTGTTCTTCTGTAACTGTTTTAATGACCATGAATTAGTTTTTGCTGAAGTATCGATAATTGTGAAATTTCACTTATATTTAAAATTACTCATATCGTAAAATAAGACAATCATGATTTCAATAACGACCAAAATTAATCATGATTATGATTTTTGCCATAATCGAGCAGCCCTACGATAAACAAAATATTTTTTGTTCGACCAGTGTGTTGATTTTTTTCACGTTGCCCAGCGATGAATGGGCCGTCCAATTAGATTTGAGCTTTAGATCACATGCCCGGAGCATGGCATGTTAACATTATCTAAGATTAATAAATGCTGTAGAAGTATTGTTCATTGTTAAGTCATGTTAACTAATATAATTAACTAATATTAGCAAATTGTAAAGTATAACCAGTTAATTTTGTACATCGAGTTAAACAATGAAAATAAGGAATGTTGCTTTGGCAACTAGTTTATATTATATTTTATTTCAGTTAATGTTTTTTTGTTTTTTTCAAATAACTAAAAATATTTTTTTATGGTTTTAGTTTTAGTTAGTTAACTGAGTTGACTGGGCGGGTCAGCGGTTAACACAAACACAAACCTTCAGTCCGATAGAAAACCACATGACAGATCTCACACAGTCGACCACAATCAGAAAGACTCCACACCCAAAAGATCTCATGTTTCACTGGTTAAAATATTAAACTAAATTTTTGGAAATCATAATTGTTATTGTTTGCTTTTATAACAATGAAGTGAACATAGAGGTGAAATTTAAACCTTTGGTTTATTTTTGTACTAATTCCTACAATGGAAAAAAACTTTCTTTTCTATGAATAAAATCTTTCAAAGAAAACATGTTTAAATTGTTGATCGTTAATCTTCTGTAAAAGACAATTCCTTAAAGGATTAGTTCACTTCAGAATTAAAATGTCCTGATAATTTACTCACCCCCATGTCATCCAAGATGTTTATGTCTTTCTTACTTCAGTGGAAAAGAAATGAAGGTTTTTGAGGAAAACATTCCAGGAGTCTTATCTAGAGAAACCATCGGCCAAAAAAATAAAAAAAATTATCTACTTTTTAACCACAAATGCTCATCTTGCACTGCTCTGCGATTCGCCACGCATTACGTAATCACGTTGGAAAGGTCACGGAGGTACCGGGGTAGGGCGAAAAACTCCATCTCATTTTCGCCTCCAACTTCAAAATCGTCCGACATCGTTGGTTTACCTTTTTTTGTAAAGGGCCTTTGCACGTTCGCTTTGTAAACACTGGATCAGTACTTCCGCCTACGTCACGCGTGACCTTTCCAACGTGATTACGTAATGTGTGGCGCGTCACAGAGCAGTGCAAGACGAGCATTTGTGGTTAAAAAGTATATCATTTTTTATTTTTTTTTAGAAAATGGCCGATAGTTTCTCTAGATAAGACTCTTATTCCTCGTCTGGGATCGTGTAGAGCTCTTTGAAGCTGCACTGAAACTGACATTTGGACCTTCAACCCGTTGAACCCCAGTGAAGTCCACTATATGGAGTAAAATCCTGGACTGTTTACCTCAAAAACCTTAATTTCTTTTCGACTGAAGAAAGAAAGACATAAACATCTTGGATGACATGGGGGTGAGTAAATTATCAGGAAATTTTAATTCTGAAGTATTGTCAATGGATCTGATGAATTCTGGGATGTTTTGTGTTGTAAGTTGGTTCGTGTCGCTCTAAAAACATTCATCTGGTTTCATCAAATTGCTTCATAATAGCATTATTTAAAAAGATGGTTAACATGAACATGATCTTCAAGTTCTGTCAATTCCTCACTGAATAACTGCTCATTTGAACTGAAGTGTAATTATTAAATTTGACTAAATTTTAGAAACAAGCAGCATTTCCAAGTATCTACTTCACGTTCATGTCGACTATTTCTAAATACAGTGTAAATGTCAGTATGTGTGTTTTGTCGTTTACCATAAATGTAGCGTGATTCACGTTCCAGGTCAGCGTGGTGAGGCTTCTGTTTCCGGGGTCAACGACAGAATCCTCGATGATGTAAACCGTACGCGACAGATTCCCCGGGAAGACACGCTCCGCCCAGCGAGGCATGCGATTGGTCTTCGTGAAGAGCCGCCGGGACAGGAGGCGGTTGTCTGACGTCACCTCACGAAAAACTACGTCCTCTGTCAGAACGTGAGTGCTGAGAGGAACACGGTAAAAACATGGTAAAAATATTCACCTGCTGTGGGGGGAATTGCAACATTACAAACTTGGATTTGAAGCAAAACATCAGTGAAAATCAGACCAAAAGACAAGACTGTGAACTTAACGGCTTAAATGAGGGAAATAACTACAATCCCATGATGCACTGCGAATGACAATCAAATTGAAAACAACTTGGAAATATAAAACTATTGATGTTAATTATGTATGTAGAAATATTTTATATCTTTTATTGCAAAATATGCATAAATATCTATATGTAGCTATGTATCTATCTATCTATCTATCTATATATATATATATATATACCCAGCAAACACAGAATGTTCCCCTAATGTTAGTATTTGGTTATTATTTTGCAACCATAAAACAATGTTCCCAGAACGCTGCAGGGAGGTTATTCTTAAATAACCTAAAAATAACTTGTACAGAACGTTCCCTAGTGGTTATTTTTAGGTCATTTTTTTATAACCATGTTCACTAACCTTTAAAAATTAACAGTCATTTTGTTTTAATGGCTAACATTTGTTTAATGATCTGTTTATTACGTATAATTAATATAGATATGAGAGAAAACATGATTTGACATGCCTAATTGAAGAGAACATGATTTTAATCGAGAAGTTTTTGTTTACGGACAGAAGAAAAAGAAGCAAGTCCTGCTAAACTGTACAATTCAGTGGTAAGAAATAAATACTGATAAATACTACTTTAAGTCAAATAACTGTTTATTCATATTTTAATGTGTATGAATAAATTTCATATTTTAAAAACCATAGATTGTGTTGAAGCCATTGTTATTTGGTGCTGAAGAAATCTAGTAAATCTTACATATTAATGGACAAATTTAATCTTATTTAATCTTCCATATGATGGTTGATGTGCTCGGATTATTTTTATATATTAAACAATAAATAAAAACAAGATATGATTTATATAATACTGATTATAAGTGTCCATACATCCATCTTCCATACCGCTTATCCTATACTGGGTGTGCTGGATGATAACTGATGTACAGCGGGGTAATGATATCGGAGTAAAGGTTAAGGGAACGTTCTGGGAACGTTAGACTAACGTTAGGGGACATTAAAACTTTACTGGCTAAACAAAAACAAACCTTTAAAAAGAACGTTCTAAGAACCAAAAACTAATGATCTATTTCAGTTAAGAAAACTTTCCTGGCTAACCAACAACAAACCTTAAAAAAGAACATTCTGGAAACAAAAAATTAACATTCTGGGAATGTTATAATAATGTTAGGGGAACAGTAAAATAATGTTAAAATAATGTTCTACAAAGCAAAAACTAATGTTTTATTTCTGTTAAGAAAACTTTCCTGGCTAACCAAAAACTAACTTTTAAAAAAGAACATTCTGGGAGACAAAAACTAACTTTCTGTGAACATTATAATAACATTATAATAACGTTCTACAAACCAAAAATTAATGTTCTTTTGCCATTAAGAAAATGTTCTGAACCAAAAACAAACCTTAAAAAAGAAAGTTCTGGGAACCAAAAACTAACGTTCTGGGAATGTTATAATAATGTTAGGGGAACGGTAAAATAACGTTAGAATAATGTTCTACGAAGCAAAAACTAACATTTTATTTCTGTTAAGAAAACTTTCCTGGCTAACCAAAAACTAACTTTAAAAAAGAACATTATGGGAGACAAAAACTAACTTTCTGGGAACATTAAAATAACATTAGAATAACATTCTACAAACCAAAAATGAACATTCTATGTCCGTTAAGAAAACTTTACGAACCAAAAACAAACTTAAAAAACGTTCTGGCAACCAAAAATTAATGTTCTGGGAACGTTAGAATAATATTAAGGAAACGTTAGAGTAACGTTAGGGGAACATTACAATAATATTCTACAAACCAAAAACTAATATTCTATGTCCGTTAAGAAAACTTTCTTGGCTAACCTAAAACAAACGTTGAAAAATAACGTTCTGGGAACCAAAAACTAATGTTCTGTTTCCGTTAAGAAAACTTTCCTGGGTAACCAACAACAAATCTTAAAAAGATATATTCTGGGAACCAAAAACTAACATTCTGGGAATGTTATAATAACATTAGAATAACGTTCTACAAACCAAAAATTAATGTTCTATTTCCATTAAGAAAACTTTCAGAACCAAAAACAAACCTTAAAAAAGAACGTTCTGGGAACCAAAAACTAACGTTCTGGGAATGTTATAATAACGTTAGGCGAACGGTAAAATAATGTTAAAATAATGTTCTACAAAGCAAAATCTAACGTTTTATTTCCATTAAGAAGAATTACCTGGCTAACCAAAAACTAACCTTAAAAAAGAACATTCTGGGAACCAAAAACTAACATTCTGGGAATGTTATAATAACATTAGAATAACGTTCTACAAACCAAAAACTAATGTTCTATTTCCATTAAGAAAACTTTCAGAACCAAAAACAAACCTTAAAAAAGAAGAACGTTCTGGAAACCCAAAAATTGTCTCTATCACAAAACAAATCGTTTTGCTTCTCAAGGAAATGTATATTGATTTAAGAATGTTTATATATTTGGACTGGAAAACAAGACAAAAAACAGTGAGGAAGAACATCATTTTGGGGGTGATTGTGACGGGGTGTGCTCAGGTCTGTACCTGTATGGGTTCGGGTATCTCTGCCAGAACGCCGTCGACACCAGCTCCCACGCGCTCTTGATGTCCGTCTCACTGAAGAAGTGCTTCCCCATCACGAGCCAGCAGAGCCTGAACACAAACAATCAGCTTCCTCTTTCAGCATTTTTACCCTAAATACTATGCTTATTAATTATGCTGGTATTTAATGATTATCTTATTCATAGATCATGATATTTACATGGCACAAGTGAAAAAAAAATAGTTTTTGTAAATGGCAGAAACTATGGTATTTTGGCGGAAAAGTATGGTTACCATGGTGATATTCTCAAAAACGTCTATCAAGCGGAAGTTGATTTAGCAGATATAAACACAGCGGTACCGGATAAAGCCGGATGATCCACCGGGCCACACAGAACCAGACATTAACAAACACACTGACCCTGTGAATGACCAGAGCCTTTATAGAGCTTATATGATGATAAAATCATGTTTAACGGTATTATCGTTTATCTTCCGTAATCCGCTTTAGCGAAGAAACAACCTACTATTTTATAGCGGAACTTCCTCTCCTTTAAAATGCGATTTAACATTAATTACAGTTCTTAAATTATACCTGTTTATCTCTTTGTTAGGTGTATTAATGTCTCAACATTGTTATCCGCTCATTGCTCAAATAAAGCGTCACACCATCAGCAGCGCGCGCAGACACACACGAGCGAGACAAACAAATGAGCGCGAATAATCCCGAATAGAAGCCGAATGAACACGAATACAGACGGTAAAGTAGAAACGTATTTTACTTAGTAAATTCACTCACTGTGATCCTGCAGCTCCGCTTTAAAATCACCGACATCCGCTGCATTTCCGCCCTCTGCGCGCGCGTGCGTGCGCGTGTCCGCGTCAAAAGCAATAAGAGTAAAATTAGCAATTATTATTACTCTTTATATTCACTCTTACTATTGCTCTAAAATTAGCTACAAAATTATATATAATCTAAAATTGGCTACAAAATTATATATTTATATATAATATATAATGTAGTACATATTTTATATTACATTTTTACATATTTTATATATAGCCTATATATATATATATATATATATATATATAGTAATTGTACAGTTAATTCTCATATTGTATTTTCAGAAAGTTTTGGAATATTTTTCCTCTCTCCAAATTTGTCATTACCGAAACACAATAATAAATAATTTAATAAGAAGGGTTACATTGACCTATTAAGATTTTGTTTACATCTACCTTGTAAATATATTTTTTTAAGAGAGTTTTTACAGGTAAATCAATAACAATTACAATTTTAACAATATTTCAAGTGTAATTTATGAGATTTGTTGTATTTTGAATCCAATCTTTCTTTGTAAAAGTCATAAAGTTTATCATACTGATTTCAAAGTGAAGGATTCATTAGTTTGAATATACATTGAACCAAACACTATAATAACATCTTAGTTGATCATTCAATATACTTTATTTTTGACAAAACATCCAACGTTTCGGTCGTGACTGCACATTTTCGGTAGTGACAGTAATGTGTTGGTAGTGACCACATCACGTTACAGGATTTAACTCTCATACTAAAACATATTAAAATACTAATGATTTGCATAACTGTACTAAAATTTTGTTTATTTCCCCCAAATAAATGATTATGTGTTCCCTTTTGTCACTACCAAAACAATGATGACATGTTTCGGTCGTGACTGTTTCGGTAGTGACAATTTTAGATA
>CM077446.1:1235000-1297500 GCA_039654765.1 Mylopharyngodon piceus
CACATGACTTGATCCAAAATGGTCCCTTTATATTGGTTACTCCGAATGACATCAATGAAATTCATTTTTCCGGACATTCTTTCTCATAACAAAGCAACGATTTCTACACATAATTTTAATACCATTTTGCACTATGTTGATATATGATGTTATAAAATTATGCCAGAATAAAAAATATATACATTTATAACATTTTAAGATAGTTTAATCGCAAAAGAAATGGCTGTATTGGCCTTTGGACGGTTAAACCGAATGACCTTTTGACACTTGTAGCAAAATATAATTAAAACCTTTTGGATTCAATAAAAGAGATCTAGTTGTACTACCTTACATACTTTGGATGTCATATCTTTGTTTTTTATTATTATTAAGGGCCATTGACCCATATATATATATAAAAGGGAATTTTATATACAGTATGTGGCTTTGTCTGGTTTGAAACATGATGAATATGATGACGATTTGTGTGTGTTTGCAGTGGTTTAAATATCAGAAACAGAAACTCTTCTGGGATGAGAGCTGGATCATCGACTTCAGTCACATTAAACAAGGTGAGCGAGAACCCGTGTGTGTGTGTGTGTGTTTGTGTTTCAGTGTCTAATGTGTGTGTGTGTTCAGATTACATTGCTCGGGCGACCATGGGCAGCATCATGAGCGTCCCAGCGGCGCACAGCGACTCTAATGCCAGCTGTGTGACGGGCCTGAGCTCCTACACTGGCGCCACCGCAACACGCAAACAACTCTACACACAGACCGGCATCTAGTGAGTACATACACAAACACAAACATGACATATGCGGGTTTGGGCTCGGTAAGATTTTATAATGTTTTTGAAAGAAGTTTCTTCTGCTCAACAGAGCTGCATTTATTTGATCAAAAATGCAGTAAAAATTGTGAAAAATTATTACAATTTAAAATAACTGTTTTCTATGTGAATATGTAGTAAAATGTAATTTATTTCTGTGATCAAAGCTGAATTTTCAGCATCATTATTCCAGTCTTCAGTGTCACATGATCCTTCAGAAATCATTCTAATATGATGATTTGATGCTCAATAAACATTTCTGATTATTATCAATGTTGAAAACTTTTATATATAATATATAATGTTATTAATTCTGTTCATCTTTTCAGTGATGGACGAACCGTTGCCATAAAGAAAATAAAAACAAAAACATTTTCCCTCTCAAAGACGATTCGCCAAGAGGTGAAGCAAGTCAGGTGAGAATGACATGAACACAACATCATGGTCCATCTCGTGATCATCAGTGCGATCCAGCTGTTTGTGTTTGTTTTCAGGGAACTGGACCATCCAAACCTCTGTAAGTTCTTTGGAGGATGTGTGGAGGTTCCCAACGTCGCCATAATAACAGAGTACTGCCCTAAAGGAAGCCTGAACGACGTCCTGCTGAACGACGAGATTCCCTTAAACTGGGGCTTCAGGTGCACACACACACACACACACACACACACACACACACACACTCACTCTCTCTCACACACACACACTCACAAACACTCAAGTAATTACAAGTTTGTGTGTGTTTGCAGGTTCTCCTTTGCTACAGACATCGCCCGTGGGATGTCGTACCTGCATCAGTTTAAGATCTGCCACGGACGACTGAAGTCAGCCAACTGCGTGATCGACGACCGCTGGGTGTGTAAGATCACAGGTACGGCGCACGCGTCTGTCACATGGCTCAAACACACCTGTGCTGTCAGTAACTCACTGTCTGTGGTCTGAGCAGATTACTGTCTGTGGGTTTTCCGGCGCGAGGACTGCGCGGAGCCGCTCAGCACGTACCAGCAGAGACTGAAGGAGGTTTACACGCCACCTGAAGCCCAGAGCGGCAGCCAGGAGCCCACGCTGGCTGGAGACGTGTTCAGGTGCACACGCTAACAACACGCATCATCCTTTAAACAGGGCTTCAGGTTCACAAACACACAATATCGTAACGGATTATCATTGTTTTCATTTGCAGCTATTCAATCATCTTATTGGAGATTGCGACCCGGAATGATCCAGTGCCGGTGAGCATGTGTGTAAACGTCTGTTGTGATTATTGATTGATTGTCAGTTTCTGCACACTAATGAATGCTTTCATCATAACTAACAGTGCAAACTCGATGTAACTAAGAGATTCGTTGAATAAAACGGGAGTTTCGGCTTGAGTCCAGAACTCAGTCACTGACGAACTCGAGCTGTTTGATTGACAGCTCTAGCGATTGTAAAGGGAGCGTTCTTTGATCGCTTTCTATATATAATTGAATCACCATTTAAATAACAGATTATTTTCATCCTTGTCTAAGTTGACCGTTTATGAATCATTAAATATCAGATCAGGCATTAGAATTAACACTTACTTACTTACTTACATGTTGTTGCATTACTGTCAAGTCCATATCATAAAAGTCTGTTTGCAAAGCCTGCACCAAAATTGAATGATTTACCAAAGAATCCACAGTGAAATGTACTGAATACAAATAAATAAATCTCAACAGAGACATTCACATTGTTGAAAATAAATAACCATATTCCCAGCATTAGGATCCTTTGAAAGGTAATGTTATTTTAGTCCTGTATCCTGATCAAGTCTCCTATCCTGTCAAAAGCTCAAGGAACATTTGATTTCTCAGTTCCTTTTAAAACATCCTCCTCAAGCATTTATTGACGTCACATAGGCAAATACATTTGCATATGCCCACCTCCACAGAATGACATTGACCAATTGTTATACATCATTAGCTCGTTAAGCTCAGTTGCTTAACGGCTGACATTTGCCTTCACTGGATGTGAGCGTTGTGTCAAAAGCAAATAGAAGTCATTATAATGACTGATGCTGTCTACACTGATAGTTTACAGATGTGTTCAGTTTCTGACATACTCCGTGTGCTTGCATCTGTCGACAACAGGACAAATGGAAAAGTGAAAGAACGTTTAAACAGCTGGTTTGCATCTCTGTATGACTTCAGAAGGATCCCAGCATCGGAAACAAGTGGATGGTTTATTTTAACGGCATCCCAGATCGCGTCCGATTATATGTTTTTCAGAGCATTTTGTTTTGTAAACGAGGCAGTGTAATGGAGAGTTAAAAAAAAAACTTTTGTTGAAAGATGAAGCAGCAGCTGTATTGGATCTGACAGCAGCTGTGAGTGGGCTACGTTTCCTATGCAATGACCTTAGCCAATCATAACAGTGCAACAAGCCTTAAAGGAACCGTGCCTTAAAAACAGGATCATTTCAGACAGAGGGTCAGAATGAGGGTCGAAAATAATTGTTTTTCCACATATATATTTATTTTTTGTGCAAAAAAAACCCCACCTTATAACATTTTAAGTGAACCTCAAGGAACATATTAAAATAATTTAATAATGTGTCGTAACCCCTTTAAAATGGTAACATTTTACAATACTATTTCATTTGTTAATATTAGTTAACTACATTAGTTAACATAAACTAACACTGAACTATACTTCTAAAGCATTTATTAAATCTAGTGTTTTGCACGCTTCTGTGATGGGTGGGTTTAGGGGTAGGGGATATAATATACAGTTTGTACAGTATAAAAACCATGTATATGAAAAGTCCCCATAAAACATGGAAACCCAACGTGTGTGTGTGTGTGTCAGGTGGAGGACGGCTCTCTGGAGTGTGCCTGGTGTCCTCCGCTGCCGGAGCTGATTTCGGGAAAAGCCGACAGCACCTGCCCCTGCCCTGCTGAATACGCTGAGGTGTGTGAACCGCCGAACATGAAAACATTTACCCCCAAACCAAAAGAAAAAAATATTACTTAAAGAAAACAAAGCCTGTTTTTAGGACTGATTAAAACATTTTTTTAAACGGCTTCTGGAGCAAGAACAAATGTAGGGCGGGGCTTGATTTTGATGTAATGTGGGGAGAAAGTGATTTCAGCCGTATGAAATTTCCTCCTCTTATTTTTACCATGTCTCTCTCTGTTTCTCTTCCTTTCATTCTGTTTTCATGCTATCAGCTGATTCGTCGATGCCGTGCTCATAACCCTGCCCACCGTCCCACCTTCGAGCAGATTCGCAAGTTTGTCAACAAAATCAACCCGCACAAAGTCAGTCCTGTCGACATGATGATGGAGCTGGTAAGTCCAACACACACACACACACAGGAGGGTTTTGGATGTTAAGCTGACTTCTGGGTACCAAGGAAGTGATTTTGTTGGATTTTGTTTTGTAGATGGAGAAGTACAGTAAACATCTGGAGGTTCTGGTCGGCGAACGGACGCAAGATCTGATGCTGGAGAAACAGAAGACTGACAGACTGCTTTACAGTAAATGAACACTAATGTTACGCAACACACATCTAATACTAATGACGTGACAATTCATTGACCTGACGTGAAAAATAAATCGAGAAAAAGTCATTTCACTTTTATTTGTATAGTGCTGTTACAACCCCAAATGTAAAGTAATCAATTCAATTAATTAAATTTCAGCTGTAACACCGTGTAATAACCAGTGATGCAATAATTACTCTAGCGACAAGAAGTTTGTCTGTCCACACCAGATGCGACGCAACTACAAGACATGACAAAATCAATCCAAAATCACAGCCAATCAGAAGAGAGTGTGGGCGGAGTCTCTCTGCAAACGCACTGCATTCACAACCAAATCGATCCAAAATCACAGCCAATCAGAAGAGGGTGTGGGCGGAGTCTCTCTGCAGGTGCACTGCATTCGCAACCAAATCGATCCAAAATCACAGCCAATCAGAAGAGGGTGTGAGCGGAGTCTCTCTGCAGGCGCACTGCATTCGCAACCAAATCGATCCAAAATCGCATCCAATCGGAAGACCGTGTGGGCGGAGTCTCTCTGCAAGCGCACTGCACTCACAACCAAATCAATCCAAAATCAGCCAATCAGAAGAGCGTGTGGGCGGAGTCTCTCTACAAGAGCACTGCACTCGCAACTAAATCGATCCAAAATCACAGCCAATCAGAAGAGCGTGTGGGCGGAGTCTCTTTGCAAGTGCACTGCACCTGAAACCAAATCAATCCAAAATCAAAGCCAATCATAAGAGCGTGTGGGCGGAGTCTCTTTGCAAGTGCACTGCACCTGAAACCAAATCAATCCAAAATCAAAGCCAATCAGAATAGTGTGTGGGCGGAGTCTCTCTGCAAGCGTACTGCACTCACAACCAAATCAATCCAAAATCACAGCCAATCAGAAGAGAGTGTGGGTGGAGTCTCTCTGCAAGCGCACTGCACTCGCAACAAAATCGATCCAAAATCACAGCCAATCAGAAGAGCGTGTGGGCGGAGTCTCTTTGCAAGTGCACTGCACCTGAAACCAAATCAATCCAAAATCACAGCCAATCAGAAGAGCGTGTGGGTGGAGTCTCTCTGCAAGCGCACTGCACTCGCAACAAAATCGATCCAAAATCACAGCCAATCAGAAGAGAGTGTGGGCGGAGTCTCTCTGCAAGCGCACTGCACTCGCAACCCAAGTGTCAGTGCAGTTAAATCGATAATATTACTGAATATTAAGTCTTTAAACCCTGATCCTAATCCTAAAACTTTACAGTATTGTAACGCCAGTGAGATGATGAGTGTTTCAGTGATGTGCGTCAGTGTGTTTGTGAGTTTTACAGCAGGTGTGTGTGTGCTTCAGGTATGCTGCCTAAACAGGTAGCTGATGACCTGCGACAGGGAAAACCGATGCAAGCCCAGAGTTACGTCAGCGCCACCGTGTTCTTCAGGTAAACACACACACACACACACACACACATCCTCTCTCACACACAAACACACTTGTTACAACATTTATTAGTCTTTGCTAACATTTGTTAATAAAAAAACTGTTCATTGTTAGTTTATGTTAGCTCAGGTCCACTAAATAGTATTAACAGATACAACTTTTAATTTTAGTAATGTTAACTTAACTAATGGATTAACTAACGTTTAATGGAACCTTATTGTAAAGTGTTACCAATTCTTTTTCATCAAACTTGACTAAAACTGTGTATTAAAACGGTGACTAAATTATATATAGAAAGCGATCAAAGAACGCTCCCTTTGCAATAGCTGGAGCTGTCAATCAAACAGTGCCAGTTCATCAGTGACTGAGTTCTGGACTCGCACCAAAACTCCCGTTTTATTCAACGAATCTGTTACGATGAAAGCATTTGTTAGTGTGCAGAAACTGAGTTAACTCAAACTCTGATTCTGCTGTATCTTTGTGTGTCTTCCCTTCGTTTTCTCAGTGATATTGTGGGATTCACTCAGTTGTCCAGCACTAGCACTCCTTACCAGGTGGTCGACTTCCTTAACAAACTCTACACCACCTTCGACGAGATCATCGACAACTACGATGTTTATAAAGTGGAAACCATCGGCGATGCATGTACGTCACTTAACAAATTCAACACCAAACTAAAATTAAAATAGATAAATAGAGCCGTACAATTAAAGGGGTCCTATTCTGCTTCATCTTTCTTTAGTGTGTAATGTCGCTGTTTGAGCATGAAAAAGGCGGGAGTTCTTCTCTATATCAGTGTCAGTGTTTCTGAACTCCCTGAAACGCCTCCATTGTAGTCTTGAGTTTTCTTCACAATATTCCTCATTTAAATAATTCATACACAGAATAAAGGGGCGGGGCCTGGTTGAGTTAGTTAGTAGTGTGTTGAAACTGGCGGTTATGGTAAAGGGGCGGGACATTTCCCAAACACCAATCACAACACACTGCTCCAGCCGACCAATCAGAGCACATTGTGCTTTTCAGAAGGAGGGGCTTCATAGAGACAGGAACTAAACAGGGCGTTACTGACAGACTGGAAAGAGAGGATAGTTCACCCAAAAATGATCATTCTGTCATCATTTACTCACCTTCATATCATTCCAAACCTAAATGACTTTCTTTCTTTTGTGGAACATAAAAAATATTTTTGAAAAATGTCTTTTTGTCCATACAATAAAGGTCAATGTGACAGTAAATGATCATTTTAAGTAGTTCAATTAATACCTTCCTTAACATAAGTGTAAATAAATGTAATTCATGAAGGAGGTTTGTTGATTGATATGAGTGATTTTGTGTGATGCAGATATGGTGGTGTCCGGTGTCCCGATGGAGAACGGGATTCTGCATGCGTCTGAGATCGCCAGCATGGCTCTAGACCTGGTGTCCGTCTGCAAGACCTTCAGAATCCCCCACAGACCACAAACACAACTCCAGATCCGCGCTGGAATACACTCAGGTCCACATTAAAGTCACTATGAACATCTACAATATCTTTATTTACACTTAAATTCAAAATATTTTTAAAAAACTATAATAGTATCTGAATGATGCCAAAATAACTCTGCTGTGATGTCAATGATCAGTTGTTGGTTGTGAGATCTTTGTGTGGTTCAGTCTGGTTTTATCTGGATCTTTCTAATGGCGTTTTCAGGTCCAGTAGTAGCAGGAGTTGTGGGAACTAAGATGCCAAGATATTGTCTGTTTGGAGACACGGTGAACACTGCGTCCCGCATGGAGTCGACCAGCGAAGGTAAGAAAAGCATCTCCGTAGTGTGTTTTAGAGTGCTGTTTCCTCATCATGGTTTAACGGATGGTTTTGTGTGTAGCGCTGAAGATCCAGTGCAGCTCCAGTGCGTTTTACCTGCTGGAAGAGATCGGCGGATACGTGCTCACCTGCAGAGGTGTGTTACAGGTGAAGGTGAGACACGCTCCTGTTCTGCTGCTTACAGCCACTCAATCATAATCAGAATTTAATAAGCTTTTCTAAATATTGTAATAAATAAGCCTTCATTTTTGTTGGGAAAATACGGAGCCCCGCATATGACATGCAAGAAAAAAAAGTAAATCGGGCGCACGATTTAGCCTACTATTTCTTTCCTGCATGTCATGTGTAGGGCTCCATAGGAAAATGCTTTGATTATTTTTTATTATGCTAAAATAAATTAAATTGAAACTAAATTGTGATTACATGTAAGATGCATCAAGATGCACCAAATTGTTATAAATCAAACCTCACAGGTTTCATAATTCTCAATATAAACACACAACGAATCACTAAATCTAATTAATTCATTAAATTAATAATTAATAACGAATTGTACAACTACTATAAACTATATCCAATTTTAGCCGCATACAGTACATTCACATAAAGCAGTATATAATATATATCAAATCTCAACTGCATGATGGTTTATATCGCCACAAAATGTAAACAATATTATCGCTCTATATTTAAAGTTGGATATATATTACATCCAATTTTAGCGATGTAAAGCGATATATGCTATGTATCTGCTTGATTGTTTATATCATCTCAAAATGTAACTATATTATTGGTTAGCTCTAATCTGCTAAATGCAATCTAATGTATGACGATATTAAGATTAAACATTAACATCATGATTTTCTGTGAAGCTGCTTTGAAGAGTTGCATTGTAAACATTCATAACATTGTATTTGAAAAATTGTAACATTTATTTGAAATATTGTAAACCTTATAACACTGTATTTGAAACATTGTAACACTGTTTAAAACATGTTACAATATTTTAAATACAATGTTGCAATATTTTAAAAACAATGTTTGCAATGTTTACAGTGTTTTAAATATTTACAATGTCAATGTTTCAAATACAGTGTTACAGTGCTTCAAATACAATGTTACAATTCAATGTTACAATGTTTCAAATACATTCGAAACATTGTAAATATCGTTTATTGTGAAAAGCGCTATACAAATAAACTTGACTTGTATTTCTCAGGGTAAAGGTGACATGGTGACTTATTGGCTGGAAGGGAAACATTCTTCAGCTCCCAGTAAAGATACCAAGAAACCCTTGGTGCTGCAGGAGTGTGAGAGACCCGTGAGCGCCCCGGAGTACCAGAAAGAGGATTTTTCCAGTATCCCAGGAGTCCTCAGCAGCTCTGACAGCACTGACCTCCTGTGTGACGCAAACTGACGCACGGACGAACACACTTTTGTACTTCAGCAGCAGGAAGTCTGTCCTCAGAAGAAAAGGTTCTAAATAGAATCATACGGGGTTCTGTCAGGCGCTTATATATATATAGAACATTTTATGGGTTCCCATCATGGCATCATTATATGGATTTAGTTTTAATTAATTTATTTTGATTTATGTTTCATTTAAATTAATTTTTAAGAATTAAGCAGCTCTATACATACCCAATCTCTAGAAAAAATTGAAATAACCGGTTAAACATGAAAGTGTTATGCATTAATTTACGACATTCTCCTTATATAGAACCTTTTTGGCATAAAGAGTTCTTTAAAATTGAGTCAAGAACCCTAGAGTTTTGTTTCTACGAGTAAATATAGAGTTAGAGGTTTGTGTCCTGCTTGATCACTAATGACCACAGTAAAATCACAATGAACTGTAGTTTAGCTGATGTTTATTATTGGTTAGAAAAATTGACTTAACCGACCATAACTGTAATCGTTTTTTTTCTGTATTTTCTCCTCGTTTGATCAGTCAGTGTTTGTAGCATCAGAACAATGGAGAAAGATCCAATAATAGTAAATAGTGAAGTACTGGTAACATATATTTATTAATAAAAAATAAAAATAAAAAAACACAAATGCATATAATGATGGTGATATGTCAGTTATTTATTTTCATATAATTTTATTTTATGAAACTCAGTTTGAGGTCAGTAAGATTTTTTTTTAAAGAAATTAATACTTTTGTTTAGAGTAAGGGATGCATTAAAGGGTTAGTTCACTCAAAAATGAAAATTCTGTCATTAATTACTCACCCTCATGTCATTCCACACCCGTAAGACCTTCGTTCATCTTCGGGACACAAATTAAGATATTTTGATGAAATCCGATGGCTCAGTGAGGCCTGCATCGCCAGCAATAACACTCCCTTTTTCAATGCCCAGAAAGCTACTAAAGACATATTTAAAACAGTTCATGTGACTACAGTGGTTCAACCTTAATATTATGAAGAGACGAGAATACTTTTTGTGCGCCAAAAATAACAAAAGAGCGACTTTATTCATCAATATCTAGTGATGGGCGATTTCAAAACACTGCTTCATGAAGCTTCGAATCTTTATGAATCATTTGTTTCGAATCAGTGGTTCGGAGCGCGTATCAAACTGCCAAAGTCACGTGAACTATTGAAGTTTCAAAACACTTATGACGTAACAAATCCTCGTTTACTGAAATCGTGATTTTGGTGCTCTGAACCACTGATTCGAAACAAATGATTCGTTAAGCTTTGAAGCTTCATGAAGCATCGTTTTGAAATCGCCCATCACTCGATATTGTGGAATAAAGTCGCTATTTTGTTATTTTTGGCGCACAAAAAGTATTCTCGTTGCTTTATAATATTAAGGTTGAACCACTGTAGTCACATGAACTGTTTTAAATATGTTTTTAGTAGCTTTCTGGGCATTGAAAAAGGGATTGTTATTGCTGGTGATGCAGGTCTCACTGAGCCATCGGATTTTATCAAAAATATCTTAATTTGTGTCCTGAAGATGAACGAAGGTCTTACTGGTGTGTGACGACATGAGGGTGAGTAATAAATGACAGAAATTTCATTTTTGGGTGAACTAACCCTTTAAAGTGATCAAAAGTGACAGTAAAGACATTTATAATGTTACAAAAGATTTCATTTAAAATAAATGCTGTTCTTTTGAACTTTCTATTCATCAAAGAATCCTGAAGAATAAAATGTATCACAGTTTCCACAAAAATATGAAGTTGTTTTCAATATTGATAATAATCAGCAATGTTTCTTGAGCAGCAAATCATTTCTGAAGGATCATGTGACACTGAAGACTGGAGTAATGATGCTGAAAATTCAGCTTTGATCACAGGAATAAATTACAGTTTACAATATATTCACATAGAAAAGAGTTATTTTAAATTGTAATAATATTTCACAATTTATACAGTATTTCTGATCAAATAAATGCTGCCTTGGTGAGCAGAAAAGACTTCTTTCAAAAACATTAAAATCTTACTGACCCCAAACTTTTGAACGGTACTAAAACAACCTTAATGTTTCAAATATTCCTTCATGTCATTGAAATAACAAATACACACTTAAACATTTCATATTTACACACAATTATGCAAACACATTCACACAACATAAATGAATGCATGGTGAAGAGAGGGATAAACAGTATCTGGGTTACAGAGAGAGAATATATATGGACTCAGGTGTTGATCTGAATAAGAAGCTCTTCAGCAAATGACTGAGTGCATGAGAGAGAGAGACGCATATGTGTTTAATTATAACAGACAGAGAGAGAGAGAGAGAGAGAGACAGGCTGCCCGTGAAGGTCCGTCACACATGTCGACTGCAGCTGATGCAGATACACAATATCATAAAGCTCTATTTCATCTGTAATGATCACACTGAGAAGTTTGAAGCCTCTTAAATGAACGAATTAAACTATTGAAGAATTTGTCTTTTTCAGTCGATGTTATACTGATGAAATTAAAATGATTTAATCAATATTATTCCTTGTTTAGTAAAAAAAAAAAAAAAAAACTATTTGGAAGCATTTAAAAAAAACACCAACTAGATTTGTACTGCATTTTATTACATATAGCAACAAATTACATTTTAAAATGTATTCAAATAATGATATTTGACTGTTTTTACTGTATTTTTGATCAAATAAATACAGTCTTGGTGAGCAGGAGGGACTAACCATTGCTGATGATGAGTGCAATTAATGCGTTTGTGGTCCTGCTCAGCAAAAATAAACAAAATAACTTTCCATATTGTGTGTGAAACGACATATTAAGTTCTTTTTTTTGTAGATCATGTGTATAACATCATATATGCACACAGACCTCAGTCCTACAGGTGCAGTTTCCCGCTGCAGACGTGACCAAAACACACACACACACACAAACACTGATTATAAATGTGAAAGAGACGCGCGCGGGCCGAGAGCTTTTCTGTGCTGAGAGGAATAATCAGGCCGTCTGAAGGGTCTCGCTAATGAAATGCGTGAGCACCGCACGAGCACAAAAGAGCCATTCACTCAATCATTTCATTAACATCACAGAGAGAACACGAGAGAGAGACACATGAAAGCCTCGGAGATCCGCAGACAAACCTGCATCACAAACTACACGAGCGTGATGATGATCTTCATCTAAGTTAGCCTACCTCAAACACGTTAGAAATCCATCCACTGGAGCTTTACAGAAGCCTGAAACCGAAACGAAACCTATAATGAAACAACAAGAACTTAATCTCTTTAAAAAATCATGTTGCAACTACTAACAAACAACCATAAACAGCTGAACCAAAGGTGCTGTAAGGAACCAACTAAAACTAAAATTATATATAAAAAAAACATTTTAATTTGAAATAAACGTTAACTAAAATCAAATAAAACATAAAAAACGTACTTGTTTTTTCAGCCAGTTGCCAAAGTAGCATCTCATTTTCATTTAATTTAAGTTTATGTTTAAAAATAACAAAAACTGAAAGAGATTCTCCTCAGGCGGACCGTCACAATAACCGTTGAAATTTGAATGGCTGAGATTCGCGCTTCAGGACCGTGACGTGTACACTCCTACGGTGATTTATTTATTTATTTTTTTTATTATATTAAATGACAAAACACAACAAAATAACTCAAATGAAAAACATAAAAATAAAAACATATTAATAAAAACTACAATAGTCTCTCGATAACACTGGAACCAATGAAAAAGCACACAACCACACTGCCAACATTAATTAATGACTGCCTTTTGACCAGTTAATTTCTTTGTATTACCTTTCTAAGACTCCTTTCAGTTCTGTCTGCTGTTTATTATCTTTGCATGAACACCCAGAACCAATAAAAAACAGACATACTGGAATATTCCACGTTTTCCTCAGATCTCCACACGAGCCCAGTGTAGTGTGCATATCTAGTGCACTGCACCACCTAGTGGCTGATAGTATAGCAGAAATACAGGGTCAGATCTAAAGAATAATTATTTCATTAAAAATGAATAAAAAGAACCTTGTCCTTTGAGAAACATGTTTAATTAAAAAAATTAATAATATTTTTTATTTTATTTTTTACCCTATATTTTTGACGAGATCTAAAGAAAAATAATTATTTAATTTAAAAAAATGCTTATAAAAAAACATATTTCAAAATTGAGGTATTTACATCGTTATTTATATCACATTATTTACCAGAAATTCTAAACACATTTCTGGCATTGATTCATTCTGGATTTTAGGTTTTTTTTAAAACTATTTCTTTTATTAAATAGGCTACCTGTTTTCTTTAGATCTGACCAAAAGCCTACAGTGTCAGGTCTGAAGAAAAATAATTATTTAATTAATAAAGGTAATCAGGGATTTTCATCTGAATTTTTTTTATATATATTTTTTAATTAAATGATTATTTTTAGATTTTTAAATCTGACCAAAAAAAGTGTCAGATCTAACGAAAAGTAGTCATTACATAAAAATAATGAAAAGCCTTTTTGTTTGAAAAACATACATTACAAAATTTAAGTATGTAAATCATTTAATTTAATGAAGAAAAAAAAATGTTTAAATTTTTTATTAAATATTATTAAATATTTTCTTTGGATCTGACAAAAAATACAGTGTTTGATCAAATATTAATCAGAAAAACACTTTCTGTTTGAAATATATATATTTAAAAATTGAAGTATTTACATCGTTGAATGAAACAAATCAAAAAAAAAAAAAAAAAAAATCACACATTAAAAAAAATCACACATTATTCTAAACACATTTCTGGCATTGATTCAGTCTGGATCTCCAGATCTCTGCTGGTTTCATTGGGGTTTTTCCTCTGATATGGGCTTTAGATGAGTCTGTATCGACGGAAGTCATGTTTGTTGTTGATTCACGTCTTGATCAGTTCTCTCTTCTCCAGCTCCCATTGGGCGGCGATTCGTGTGCCGTAGATGACGAAGCCCCAGGACAGCAGAACCACGGCCAGAAGAACCTACAGCAACACAAACACGCCACCAAATAACAACCTTCATCTTCTAGCTCTGCAGCTAGTATTAGAGAAGAATTATAAGATTGTATCTCTAGTCTTGTTATTTTTTTAATTCTAAAAAAATTATCGTTTTTGTTCATTGGAATAAAGCTACTATTATCTACCTTCTTAATTTACTATAGCCTATTTATCCTCAATAATTTATTAAAATACCCAAATCTGTAAATAAGTTTATATCATGAGCAGCTGTATTTTCTGTGGCGTCTGATACTCACGATCGAGAAAATTCTGTCCAAACAGCGTCGACTGACTTGCATCGTTTTATGTCTGTTTATGTTAATCTTACATTTAAACTAGAGACTCAAAGCAGCCCAACCGGAAGCACACGACAACGACCGGAAGAGCCTTTCATTCCACTCCCGATATTTATTTAATTATATTTAATTATTCATTAAAATAATTATTTAATTTATTTAATAAATAATTATAGTTTATATATTTGAAAGAAACAAAGAAAGAAAGCGCGTGCAGTCACGTGTTTCGTGCTGCAGGTGCAGTACCGCTCCAGTCCATTGGTGGCGCGCGTGCTCGTGACGTCTGCCGGAAGAGGCGCTCTGCTGTGTGTTCTGTTTCTCAACAGCAGTGCGAAACTCCTTCACTTCCATCGGTTTTTTTATGTACATTTTCTTTAATTTTGCGTTTTCATCATTACGGATATGACGCTAATGTGATATAGATGTGTTTATGGTCGCGCGCGCATGCGGGTCGAATTATTTACAGTGTTTTTGCGGCTTTGTGATGAGGAGGTGATGATCAGGTGAGAATCTGCTTCATAAAACTGCCTATTTGTTTTACTTTTGATCAGATTTCGTTTATTTATCCCTGTGTTATCCATAAACGTGTTTTGTAATCGCTGTTTTGAAGGCAAGAGAAAGATATCCAGTGATCCTCGATGAAAAGACAGCAATGTAACTGGTTATTTTTGAAAAATGTCACATTTTTAATGTCATTTTTAACACAATTCTCAGTGTTTAATGTGTTCGGTGATGTCACTGTCTTCAGGGACACAGGAATGTCTTAATTTACTCAATTTGAATTATCTTAATTTAAATTATTATTATTAATGTCTTTTTGTAAATTAGCTACACACTAAATGCCACATTAACCCTTAAAAAGTACTGTGAAGGTACTATGTGGTGGTATTAGATGGAGATACCATGGTGTTTTGATGTGTACCATAGTACTGAATGATTACCGTGTTCTATTGTAGAATCTACAATAAAATGTAGAACATATATGTGTGTATATATATATATATATATATATATATATATATACATACATACGATAGCATGTAAATATGGTATCCTTATTTTTAAGGCTATGGTTTAGTTTCAACATTATTTGCTCTTTAGACATCATCCATGGCATTTAATTTGGCTTTCACGCCAGAAAAGAAAAAAATATCAAAATTACAATTTTTAGCTCGGGACTTCTGGTGAGTTGACACAGATTGTAAATGTAATTGCTTGCAATGTGCCTCATTGTAAGTTGCATTGGATAAAATGTAATATAGGAAACTAACGAAGCATCTATGTTCATGCGTGATGTTTTGTGTGTGTCGTAGATGATGGCGCCCTCTAAGATGAAGTTGCGTGTGAGGAAGAGAGACAGCGTTGCCAAATCTTCCCAGCGTTTATTAGCCAATGCGTCGCCAGATTCCAAATGCCCCATCTGCCTCGACGGCTTCAATAACGTGGCGTCGCTGGACCGCTGCCTGCACCAGTTCTGTTTCCGCTGCATCCACGAGTGGTCCAAAAACAAAGCGGAGTGTCCGCTCTGCAAGCAGCCATTCCACTCCATATTCCACTCCGTTAAAGGGGAAACCGACTTTAAGGAGTTTGTGCTGCCGCCGGTGGAGAATGGATTGGCTCTGAACGCCGCCGCTGGCAATGCACCAGAGCGCGTGCTCCGCCCCCGAGTCCTCCGAGCCAGAGAGAGGCGGAGCCAAAGAACGCAACAGCCCGCCCCTTCCTCTTCCCCTCCGCTGGAGGACGACGTCATGTTTGATGGTCTCTCAGATGCGGCGGCGCTAACGGGGAACCAAGACGTGCAGCAGATGGTGCTGCGACTGACGGCGCGCAGACGAGGGCGGGGCGAGGGGCTGAGCCTGCGGCGCTTGCGGGAACAGGATGTGGTGGCGTTTCGACGTGCGCTTTACAGGACTGGCGTACGTGTGCGCAACACAAGAGACGTCGGCAGGCAGAGGGACATTTCGGCGTCATTCTTACGACAAAACCCCGGATGTTTGCGGCGACTTTTGCCTTGGCTACAGCGCGAGCTCACAGTGTTGTACGGTTCGCACGGATCGCTGGTGAACATTGTGCAAAACATCATCATCTCGCGCATCATGAACTACGACATGGAAGACTCGGCCATCCGGGACGAGCTCCGCCCCTTCCTGCTGGCGCGCACTGACCACTTCCTGCACGAGCTGGTGAGTTTCGCCCGCTCAACCCTCAACATGGAGGCGTATGACCAGCAGGCCATTTATGACTGTCCCGCTCCCAGCTACGAGGAGGGCAGCAGCTCGGACCTTTCAGTTATCGCCATCTCTGAGGTGAGACATACAAACATCAGTGCTCTCTGGGAAACATTAGATTTAGTGACGACTAACACACGTTTCACACATGATCAGATAGAACATAGAAATAATGATTGAAATAATACTTTGTTTATATTCATTGTTAAACGTGAATACGTCAGTTACTGTACTGTGTACAAAGAGAATCCAGTGCTGAAAAAGCCTTTTCAATAACTTCAGATTTGAAATCAAAATAATGGAGAAAATGGACATTAAATAGTTGTATTTGTGGTATTCAGCCGCACTGCAAACATATCTTATGTGACAGCAAAATGAGCGTATGCTGCTTCTGCACCACATACGTACTGCAAACTGATCATGTGTGAAATGGACTTAACAGTTTGTTTCTGAATTTACTTGACTTCATGTTGTTCTGATAGTTATGAAAATTATCCCATGATTTACGCACCCTCAAGCCATCTTAGGTGTATATGACTTTCTTCTTTCAGACGAACACAATTGGTGTTATTTTAAAAGATATCCTGACTCTTCCAAGCTTTATAACGGGAGTGAATGGGGGGCGAGATTTTGAAGCCCAAAAAAGCACATCCATCCATCATAAAACATTTCTCTTTTTAAGATTTCTCATTTCATACTTCTGATTCGTGACTGGTGTTTTGTTTTGCTCTGTCCTCTGAGCTTCCGCGTTCATCATTGCATCATGCGTTGGTCAGAGGTCCCTTTTCCGCTGCAAATCGATGTGTACGGCCGTCTGCCGGAAGCTAGTTATTGTAGGTAATAAAGTTATAAATGTGTATATTTTTCATACAAAAAAGCATCGCTTCTCTTCAGAAGGCCTTTATTAACCCCCTGGGGCCGTATGGATTATTTTTATGATGAATGGATGCATATTTTGGGCAAGTTAGATTCTCAGGGAATACACAAACTAATAAAGTGTATACTTCAAATGCACCATAATTTACTTTGGAAAAACGCATCTATCAAATTTCTAAATGTAAATGTTGTTGAATATGTCTATATATCTCTATACAAGTCATATGATAGCTGGGTGTAAAGAGCAGAACATAGGCCTAATTTAGTTTACTATTCTCTTGAAATCATCCCCTATGAAGTGTTGTGACGCTATGTTTCTGTTTATTGTAAGCAGATAATGTCAGAGAACAGCAGGAGGGCATTGTGGGGGTTTTGGTTCTGTTTATGCAAGTGTATGAGGTTCAGTCTTAATTGTTGTCATTCTTTTCTCACAGGATGATGATGATAATGACAGTGAGGACAATGTTACAGAAAATCCCTCTGCTGTCCAGGAACGCCTTGCATCCGTTGCCACTGCAAGTGGAACGGAAAGTTTGCTGAGTCAGTCAGCCTGGGATGACGAGACGCCTGGTCCCTCCTATTCAACCATCTTTCCCTCTTCTAGCCAGTCACTGGATGAGGGGGCGGAGCCAAGCTCAAGCACAGCCCCGCCTTTCAGCGGCCCTGACATGACTGACCATGCGGCGAGTGGCAACGTGTCAGCTGTACCGGGTGAAGATAATGAAGAGGAAGAGTGCCTGATTGTGGGATATGTGAAGCCGATGGCCGAACGGACCCCAGAGCTTGTTCAGCTTTCTTCTGATTCGTCGGAAGAGGAGCATGAGGCGGCCCCTATGGAGACGATGGCCACAGTAACGAAATCAGAGACATCCCAAATGGAGCTTCCTTCACAGTCCCACATGAACCTGCTTAGTCCCAGTTCCTCCCCAGGCCCCGCTCCCTCATGCAGTCCCCAACGGACACACTCGCACAGCAGAGAAAGAGAGGCTGACTACTTGTCCTGCCGCGGTCACCCGTCCAAAGATGGTTCACATTTACAACAGAATCGAGACGACCCTGAGCTCAGAGCTCACGGGAGACGCAAAGACCGCTCACATCGGCGAGAAAAAGAGAAAGCCAAGAGGTTAGAACAATCACGGCACTACAAGCCCCTAGATCGCTCGCCAATCCAAACACGTTCGCCTCCGAGTTGGTCCGGCCAGAGCCCTATGGTGTCTATTTGGAGTAGCAGCCCTGTCTCTGGGTCACACGGTAGCGACTGCTCTCCCTCTCGAAACAACACATGCCGAGAGCATTCGTGCCCCATGCAGGAGATACTCTCACCATCTCCTACCTACTCCAGGAGGAGGAGAACCAGGGAAAAGAGGAGCAGGTCTCCTGACTCGGACTCGTTCCTTGGTTCCCACCATCCCCGAGAGTCACAGCGCTGCCGTAAACGCCGCAAGCGGGTGGTCAGCAGCAGCAGCGCCGACTCGCACTCCGAAAGGTCCTGCCTGGACAAACCCAGTGGCAAACGCAAGTACAAAACCCGACACTTGGAGCGAGCAGCCCAGCGGCAGCACGGGGAAGGAACTGCAACCAAGGAAAAGCGGCGACGGCGCAGTAGGGAACGATCTCCTAGTGTGGAGATCATCTACGAACGAAGGGCACCCGAACCGCATTGGCACCAGCGGAAGAAGAGGAGGCACCGAAAGCGGAAGAGGGAACTCCGTTCCCCCACGGTGATCACGATTGATAGCGACAGTGACCGTACCATCGACTGTCTGGACCGTGTCATGGATGTTATAGACCAAACCGTTGCAGATGTCGAGCAGAGGGACGGGACTCCTGGGCAAGATATGATCCAGAACACAAGTTGTACCTTGGCCTCCTCAAATCCTCAATCCGAGTCCTCGAGTCCCATAGGCCGCACTGACCCAACCACTGAGCGCACACTAAACCTGGACGACTGTGTCGTAGATGTAGTCGACCACAGTAGTTCCGACTGCTCCCGAAATATGGATGGCATCATCCACGAAGAGTTTGTGCCTGATCCCTTCCCAATGGCTTCAATGACACCAGCCCCACCTTCGGACACAAGGCTCCTTGAAACTATACTGCAAGATCTTGAGGAATTCCTACCAGGGGTGGAGCCAAGTCCTTGCGCAAGTTCTCCCGTCCAACAGGAACGTGCTTCTAGCCCTCAAAAAGACAATCATACATGAGAGGAGTTGCGGAAAACTTGGAGAACAAGAACACGGACGGGGACGGACCGCAAGAACTGGTGACCAACACTGCTAGCTAGAACTAAAACAGATGTACATCGAGACTTTTTGATGCTTATCTGAATCACTCAGCCAGCCTAGAGGTTTTTATAAACTCATTTAAAGATTTCTGCTGGGAACAGATGCTTAAGAAACGTTCAGACGCTTTTTGTCATTTCCATTATTGTTCATGTTGTTTATAGTTACAGTGATCCTCTTCCTCGAATCTGGTGCTGACTTACTGTGTCACAACCCAACAACACTCATGTCTGGATGGTAACCCTTGTTCCCTTAACCTCCACCCTAAACCTTTGTAGCAGCAAATGCATTGGGGTTACTATCTAGACTAGTGGTTCTCAACTTGTTTGCTCGGCATTTGGCAAAACGACCAAAATATATAGGAAAATTTATTAGCTATCCTAACTGTACTTGATGATATGGTTAGTTGCATTTTCTGCTTCTTAACAGACCTGTGATCTGTTTTTTGGACTTGACTCACCAGTTGAGAACCACTGTTGATCATTCGTTATTCAGTCCCACTGAACTTGGAGAATTGTGTCTTTGTTAAACTCAGGGATCAGGTGACGTGTGCCTCCATGCCTCTGTTACACAGTATACTATGTGTATGTGGGACTATGGTGACACCCTGGACATAAAATTCACTGATCATGTCTACTGAAAACACAACGAGCCTTCTTTACAGTAGCTGTCCATCATGTCAGCCAACAATCAATAAATGCATTTAATAGATGTATAATCCAGCGTCTGAATCTGTTTGTCTTTCTTTATGAACTGCAGCATTAGTTACCTGATCAAGATTCTTAGGTTGTGTTCTAACCAGTTGGGATGTGATACAGCAGAGCGATGAATCCTATGCCTTCCAGGTAATGGTTTAAGTAGCTTGACTACCGTATCAGGCATTGGTAGTCTTTTGTAGACTTTGGAGCCGGTTATGTAATTAAGGGTGTGTTCACACTTGGCAGGTTTGGTTCGATTAAACAAACTCTGGTGCGATTGCTCTGTTAGTGCGGTTCATTTGAATAAGTTTGAACGTTGCCATCCGAAGCCTGGTGCGCACCAAACAAGTGGACCGAAACCCCTGAAAAGATGGATCTCAGTCCGCTTTCAAATGAACTCTGGTGCGATTGCTCTATAAGTGCGGTTCATTTGAATAAGTGTGAACGTTGCCATCCAAACCCTGGTGCACACCAAACAAGTGGACCGAAACCCCTGAAAAGATGGATCTCAGTCCGCTTTCAAACGAACTCTGGTGCGATTGCTCTATAAGTGCGGTTCATTTGAATAAGTGTGAACGTTGCCATCCGAACCCTGGTGCGCACCAAACAAGTGGACCGAAACTCCTGAAAAGATGGATCTCAGTCCGCTTTCAACCGAACTCTGGTGCGATTGCTCTATAAGTGCGGTTCATTTGAATAAGTGTGAACGTTGCCATCCAAACCCTGGTGCGCACCAAACAAGTGGACCGAAACCCCTGGATGGGTCTCGGACTAAATGTATCATTTTCTTTTTTGGTCAGGACCAAAAGAACCGAGAGAACCGAATTACAAGTGTGAACACACCCTAAGTTGCTGTCAAACCTGTTGCCTCAAATAGCCAAATTCATTTATTTTGTTTATTTATTGCTAAAAGTAATAATTTTATTGCTTTTTAAGTCATAATTTCAACTTAGTATGTCATAATTGCGACTTTTTGTGTCATAATTATATTTTGCAAAAGCATGATTTTTTTTCTTATATGACGGAAATGGGCTTCCATATAGGACTGTAAGAATAAATGGCTGTGATTTAAAAAGTTAAATGATTGTGCACATAATTGTGTGCTTTTATATCAGTTGTTATACAGTTTAACTAAGGTTATTTTTATTTAGGTTAATAAATAGGTTAATTTAGGTTAATAATTTAGGTTAATTCATGTATTATGTAAGAACCATACCTTCGAACTGTGGAATTAGTTCTTCTCCACTTTTCTATTTGTTACCACAGTGTGTAGGGTAGGTCGGAGTAAGATGACCCCCGCCTTAATTTTCCTCTGAATATCAATATTTGTGAGATTTATTCAGTTGAAACAGTTTTGAGGTTAATTGATCTAATTTTGTAATCTGACATTGTTGAATATCAAAGTTTTTTGTGTCTATTTGTTAATTTAGGGTTTTGTGGACACATTAATGTTTTTAGATTTGTGGAGTAAAAGTTAAAAAGATAAAATTAGACCCCTGGGGTAAGTTGGGCCACCCTGAATTGGCACAGAAAGCCCCAAGTGACGTTGTTACTAGTGTTATTTTTAAATTCAATAATTATTGTAATTAATGGGGTTATTATTCAGTATTTCAATTAATTAGATGTACATTTCAGACATCTTTGCTGTCATTAAAACCTTTAGGTTAGTTAAAGCTGCAGTCCGTAACTTTTGGCGCTCTAGCGGTTAATAAACAGAACTGCACGCATCTTGCGGAAGAACATTGTAGCTGGAGATACTTCTCTCTATTTGTCTATGACGAATCATGCAGGTACTGTGCTACTCCGCAGTGGTGCCGACCAGAACCAGTCTAAAATAGTCCGAATATAAACACTTATTATGGGTGTACCGTAGTGATTCAGGATAAGACAAAAAACGGTTTGGAAAATGGATTCATGATGTTCTCGCTCATTGTATAATTTTTGTAAATTTTGAAAACAAAAAAAGTTACAGACAGCAATTTGCATTCATATTGCTGCGATTATGACATATCTTCAATTAAAATGTGGGCAATTAAGTATAGTCATATGCCTGTATATAAGTCCAAGAATAATTTTACCTTTCAGATGGATTCTGTTTGCCTGTCATTGGTTATTCAACTAAATTGTCAAAATAGAATTTTCAATACAATAGTTTTAGTATTTTACATTAATGACACTTTAAAATACATATAAGACCTAATATTTTAGTTTGTTCAAACAACTAAATTAGCAAATCACACATTGGCTGATGCATCATCGTCCTGCACATGCTAAACTTATATCTAAATGTTACAGTTTAAAAGTAATTATTATCAGAAATGTTTCCATAACACGCCCGATTAGCATCACGAGCTTTTGAGGTGAAATTATTTTGGCAATTCCCCTTTAAGGATTTTGTGGATTTATTCGGAAAAGGGACACTTTTGATTTCAATACCGTTGAAATTCACGGTCACGTCACTGCATGGTTTTTTTTTTTTTCCCGCCGAATTGAAGATTTAAAAAGTCACCTCTCAAAAGGGGCCTTTTGGATGTTTAGTAGAATAAATTTAGTTTTCTTGTTATTGTTGTTGATGCGGTTTTTGCAGCACTTTGGGACGGTAGACCGTGCTGTTTTGAGAGAGGAGTGTTGTGCTGTGTTTTAAATCCTCGCGAGCTGACTAACAAGATGGCAGTTTTGGGCATTGTAAGCGTATGGAACACGCCTATGTAGACAGCTCACTAGATTTTGAGACAGCTTCGGTAAATTATCTTTCGTTTCCTTGTTTGTAGTTTCGCTTTTGTTTCTGGATCAGCTGTATGAGCTCCGGCTCAGACAGGACCCTGCCATTCTTCATCATAATCAGTCGTGTCCCGCATCTCCGCAAAAATGTACGAGCTGGAAAAGGAGAATTTGCGGCGCTTGAGCGATTATATCGCGCAGTTTTTACAACCGTCACTTATCAAAACCTTCATGACGACGTACTTTGATAAAGGTGAGTTAATGAACAAATATCAGCAGTTAAACACTTCCTTAAAACCTGCAGAAAGCCTATTTGTTATTTTTGTCAAAACATCCTTCAGTTATTTGATAGAGTATTGTATAATCTATATCAGAAATATATTTGCATTGTGTTGAATAATGTGTGTTAAATAATCAGAAAGTGGCTGCAGGAATATTAACATCCTGAAAACACTTTTATGTCCTACATAAAAAAAGGACCCCCAAATATTATCATCCTCGTGCTATATATTAATATGTAGGCTATTAATTACATGTGTAATGTGTAAAATATTATTTGGACAATATTTACTGTATATTATGCTTTTTCACCTACTCCTTATAGTAGTGTACTGTTAAATTTATTTAAATATTTTTCTTTTAATTTTTTTTTTTAATTTAGATTATTTATTTATTTACAATTTTTATACAAATTTTCTCTGACAACATATCACTCCCTTGTGGACTTTGAATAAAAAATGAAAAAAATAATATAATGAATGTTACAGATACATTTGTAATCATTTTTTATTTTTTAGTATTTTTTTTAGGAATTCTGCAGAAAATAAATGTAAAAGATATACTATAAATATTGTACACACCAGTATTATTTTAGTTTTATTGATATTGTGAAGTAGTTTTTATTTTTAGATTTTTATTTTTCATGTTAATTAATATTTTTCTACTTTTGTCATGTGCTTTTGTCATTTTTTTGTTTTTTCTAAGTATTGCTATTTATGGTACGTTTATTTTTATATCAGTTTTAGTTAGTTTTATTTATTTCCAATTTTAATCTAATAATTTAATAATAATTATTTTATGCTTCAACATAAACTTATCTCAGTTTGTTTTCAAGAGAACTTTTCTAATTTTCATTTAGTTTAACTAATATTTATAATTTATTTTATTTCAGCTTTATTTCAATTCAATTAGTAGTTTTAGTTAACGATTGTAACCCTAATTCACACTATGGTTGTGAGTAGGATTTTTTTCTTAACTGTTTGTAAGATTTTAGTTTAATTTTAAACTGCTGGGCAATTCCATGATTCTATTCTATTCTGTCTCTCGGCACAGAGACGGTGGAAAAGATTATCACTACAGAGGAGACTTTGTCTGTAACCAAAGCAGCCCAGATGCTGCTGGACCATATGTGTTATCTGGAAGAAGTGGGCTGGTTTCAGGCCTTTCTTGACATCCTGTACGCCTCAGGTGAGTTCAGTAATTACAGGTGTATTGTAGTACATTATAAAACAGTATGCAATAACAACAACATATTCAGTGTATATGATTATATTTATTAAAATGCTTTATTGGGACATTACTCGTACTTGACATTACCTCCCCTAAACCTACCCAGTAAACACTTTATTCCCACTATTAAATACCCGTTAGGCACCTTATTTCCACTTTATTTTCTTAATTTTTATTTAAAATAAACGCTACTCTGAGTTGATATGCGATGGGAAAAGGTAGATGAATGAGTTTGGTAAAACTCAAATTCGAACTCGGGTCGGTCGCGTCAAAATCTAATGCCACCCGCCTTACTCTCCACACCACTGATACTGTTATCAGACAGGTTTCTTTTGTAATTTCAGAAAATGGGTGGAGTTAGTGTAAATAGCCAACAAGAGTAAATAGTGTAAATAGACCTTCTGCTTAAAATCTGTGGAAACTTTCCATTGCACAAAAGGTTCTTTATTGTGGAAAAAAGTTCTTTAGATTTTTTAAAATATTCTTCACACTAAGAAAAAAGATTTCTTTTTAAGAACCGATCATTGAAAGGTTCTTTGAGGAACCAAAAATGGTTCTTCTATGGCATTGCTGTGAAATCGCTGTGTGTGTATGTTGCTGTAGAGTATACCGGTCTGCACAAGGCCATTAAGGAGTGGAACTTCAGTGAGTTAGAGGAACTGGATGTGCACCGGAAGCTTCTGGAGAGAATCGAACCATCAATCACCAAACTCATAAAGCCCAGCGAGCTGCTCGCGCACATGAACGACTGTCTCAACATCAGAGAGTGTGAAATGATCCAAGCGGTGAGTCTTCGTCTTCTGTGGTGTCGGTTGTGTGATGTATGCACGTTTGTTTCTGGCCTCACATTCTGTATGTGTGTGTTACAGGTGGAAAGCCAGCGCGGTTATATAGCTGCCAGTCAGAAACTAGTGGACAGTCTCCTGCGCTCAGATAAACCCAACTGGTTTAAGGTGCTGACGATTGCGCTGGACGCCTGCAGATTTGATCAGGCGCTGGAGCTGCTGGAGTCCAGTAATACTGCAATATTCAGGCACTCTTTCATTTGTTCATTCAGTTCATTCTGTCTTATGATGATGATGATGAAGATGTATGTCCTGCAGATGGAGGTGGTACGGCTGCGAAGGGCTGCGGATCGGACGAGGAGGCAGAAGCCATGACGACAGAAACTGCGACGACAGTGTGTTTTGAGTTCAGAGAGGAGCCTGAGAGTGAAGACATGCTGATGAGCGCAAACAACATGACTCCCACAGAGACACCTAGCAAGTTCACAGGTACACAACCCGACATCATGATACCATCACCTGAATGCTCTTGTGTTTGCTGAAACGTGACCTTTGACCTCTTTGCAGGGGAGCATGATCGTTCAGGTGAGATTAAGCTAAGGGAATATCAGAAGGAGTTGACGGCTGCTGCTGTCCAGGGGCAAAACACCATCATCTGCGCCCCTACAGGTGTGTCACACCAAACAAAAGACACTTTCACTTACAAAACATTACAACAAGTATTGCTGCTACTGATATACCAAAATACCATTTGCTAGAAATTAGAATTATGGAATAGTAAGTGTTAATGGGTCAAGTGTTGACGAAAAAGAGTTAGGCAGGTCATTCCTCCAGCTTGGAACAGTCAAGGTAAAGGTAAAGTGAATTTCTACCTCTTTGGGATGACACCACAAGGTGCTGTTCACCTGAAGAACGCAAGCTTCTGGAGGGCACATAAGTCTGAATAAGTGAGTTTAGGTATAGGGGTGCAAAGCCAGAGGTCATTCTGTGATGCGAGTAGCTATGGGCAACTAGTGCAAAGTGGGTTGGCTGAGATCACAAGCAGTTCTGTCTTTGCAAGGTTGAGTTGAAGGAGATGGTCCTTCATCCAGCAATAAATGTCTGTCAGGCAGGCTGAGATGCGAGTAGCTACTGTCGGATCATCTGGTTGGAATGAGAGGTAGAGTTGTGTGTCATCAGCACAGCAGTGATAGGAAAAGCCATGTTTCTGAATGACAGATCTAGTGATGACATGTAAATGTAGAAGAGAAGTGGTCCAAGCACTGAGCCCTGAGGTACCCCAGTAGCTACATGTTGCGACTTAGACACCCTCACCCCTTCAAGATTTCCTGAAGAACCTACCTGAGAGGTAAGACTTGAACCACTAGAGTGCAGTTCCTGAGATGCCCTTCATCTTGAGGATTAACAGGAGGATCTGCTGGTTGACCATGTCAAAAGCAGCAGACAGATCCACCTGAAGAACGCAAGCTTCGAGAGGGCACATAAGTCTGAATAAGTGAGTTTAGATGTAGGGGTGCAGAGCCAGTGGTTGTTCTGTGATGTGAATGGCTACTGGCAACCAGTGCAAGTTTATGAGGAGAGGTGTGACATGCATTGTCTTCGGCTTGTTAAAAATGAGTCTTGTTGCCGCATTCTGGATCAGTTGCAGAGGTTTGAAAGTTCATGCTGGAAGGCCTGCCAAGAGAGCCTAACAATAGTCCAGTCTGGATAGAAAAAGAGCTTGGACAAGGTGTTCCGTAGCATGCTCTGATAGGAAGGGCCTGGTCTTCCTAAAGTTGTATAAGGCAAATCTGCAGGACCGGGCCGTTGCAGAAATGTGGTCTGTGAAGTTTAACTGATCATCAATCACAACTCCAAGGTTCCTGGCTGTCCTGGAAGGAGTTATGGATAATGAACCTAGCTGAACGGAGAAGTTGTGATGAAGTGTTGGGTTAGCCAGGATCACAAGCAGTTCTGTCTTGGCAAAGTTGAGTTGAAGGTGATGGTCCTTCATCTAGCAAGAAATGCCAGTCAGGCAGGCTGAGATGCGAGTAGCTACTGTCGGATCATCTGGTTGGAATGAGAGGTAGAGTTCTGTGTCATCAGCATAACAGTGATAGGAAAAGCCATGTTTCTGAATGACAGATCTAATGATGACATGTAAATGTAGAAGAGAAGTGGTCCAAGCACTGAGCCCTGAGGTACCCCAGTAGCTACATGTTGCGACTTAGACACCTCACCCCTCCAAGATACCCTGAAGAACCTACCTGGGAGGTAAGACTTAAACCATTGGAGTGCGGTTCCTGAGATGCCCTTCATCTTGAGGATTGGCAGGAGGATCTGGTGGTCGACTGTGTCAAAAGCAGCAGACAGATCCAGCAAGATGAGTACTGATGGTTTGGAAGCTGCTCTTGCCAGTCTCAGAGCTTCAATAACCGAGAGCAGGGCAGTCTCAGTTGAGTGTCCTCTTTTGAAGCCAGACTGGTAGTTGTCCAGGAGGTTGTTCTGTGTGAGATAAGTAGACAGTTGGTTGAACACAACTCGCTCAAGTGTTTTTGCAATGAATGGAAGAAGGGATTTAGAATGGGTTTCTTAAGCAGTTGGGTTATCTGAAATATCAACATATCAACACCATATCCTATATGATATAACATATTTTTATTGAATTTATACAATTTACACATTGTCGCCACATTGTCATAAATGCCTCTTTTATCCATTACACTTTTCCTCAGGATGTGGAAAAACAATTGTGGCCTTGGCCATCTGTGAATACCACCTGAAACAGAGTCCCGGACGGGCAAAGATTGTGTTCTTGGCAACCAAGGTCGACGTCTATGAACAACAGTACAAGCTTTTCAAGAAACACTTTTCCCGCACCGATCCCAGCATCAGGCACGATCCCGCTCACACACACACACACACACACACACACACGACTCATGGTCCACATCCAGACAGTTCTTGCTCTCTAAAGCGTATGTTGTGTGCTGCAGGGTGACGGGTATGTGCGGTGATATGGATCTGTCCGTGCACTGGCTCATAGAGAATCATGATATCGTGGTGATGACGGCTCAGATCCTGGTGAACGCACTGCAGAGTGGGGAGGTGCCGTCACTGGAGCTGCTGTCTCTCATCCTGCTGGACGAGTGTCACAACACGACCGGAAAACACCCATACAACAACATCATGACCCGCTACCTGGACACCAAACTCACCTCCAGCACACACTCACTGCCACAGGTGCCACAGCACACCATTCTGCTCTTGCTTTATTTATTTATTTATAATTTTACAAAAAATATTTACAATTTTTTTTTATTTAATTCATTTTTGTTTTTTGTAGGGTAAAGTTTTTTTTTTTTTTAAATATATTTTATTTTAGAGGTGGATAGATGGCCAATTTATTGTGGTCCATTCTATCCTATCCTTTATTTTATTTTTATTTATTTTATTGGTGGATAGTAGGCCAATCTATTGCAGTCTATTCTATCCTATCCTGTTTATTTTATTTAAATTTATTTATTTATTTATTTAGTACTTTACTAAAAAATGATTTACAATTTTTTAAATTTAAATCATTTTTGTTTTTTGTAGGGTAAAGGTTTTTTAAATGTATTTTATTTTAGAGGTGGATAGATCGCCAATTTATTTATACCAATTTATTTATATATATTTATTTATATCATATCCTGTTTTGTTTTGTTTTATTTTATTTTATTTTATTATTATATTTTATTTTATTTTAATTATTTATTTATTTATTTATTATTATTACTTTTATTTTATTTTATTTTATTTTACTTTATTTTATTGGTGGTAGTAGGCCAATCTATTGCAGTCTATTCTATCCTATCCTGTTTATTTTATTTCATTTTATCTTATTTTTTATTTTATTTTATTTATTTTATTGGTGGATAGTAGGCCAATCCATTGCAGTCTATTTTATTTTATTTTATTTTATTGGTGGATTGAAGGCCAATCTATTGCAGTCTATTCTGTCCTATCCTGTTTTATTTTTTATTTTATTTTACTTTATTTGTCTATTCTATCATGTTCTGTTGTTTTCTATTCTAATGTTAATCCCACCTGTCTCAGATTGTGGGCCTGACGGCGTCAGTTGGCATCGGTTCATTCAAGAACAGGCCGGAGGCGGAGAACAATATCTTACAGCTCTGTGCCAACCTGGACACCAGGGTCATCACCACGGTTAAGAAACAGCTGAATGAGCTCAAGACGTACGTGCACACACCTGAGAAAGGTAAGGATTTACATGCAGAAACACACACATATACAATATTACAGTATTATTAATCAAGCCTGTGCGTGTCAGAATTTTTTGAGGTTCCCAAGCACACGTATGACCCCTTCATCAGAATAATCAAAAACATCATGAGTAATATCGAGCAGCTGGCGCAGAAGGCCTTCAACATCGGTACGTGGTCCTTACCTCCGTAAACATGCTGTAACAGAGACTAATAAACACTCTAACTCACACTAACATGTGTCTCTGTGCTTCAGAGAGCCTGTCAAACATCCAGAACCGCGAGTACGGCTCTCAGAAATATGAGCAGTGGATCGTCTCAGTTCAGAAAAGCTGCAGAGTCATACAGATGAAGGACACAAACGAGGAGAGACGAATCTGCAGAGAACTCTACAACTACACTGAACACCTGCGGGTGAGACAGATAGACAGATAGTCAACTCAAGTTGAGTGATCAGAATCTGATGATGTTCTCTTATCCTCCTTCAGAAATATAACGATGCTCTGATCATTAATGAGGACGCCCGCACTAAAGATGCTCTCGATTATCTGGACGGGTTTTTTGAGCAGGTCCGAAACGCCGGCTACGATGAGACAGAGAGGAAACTCACGGCGCTCTACGACAGTAAAGAACTTTAATGTTATTTACTTTTGCTTTATCAGCAGTACATTACATTTGACTTCAGCTTCCTGTGGCAGAAGCCTAGTGTTTAAAACAGACGATTAGGAGGAACATCAGCCACTTCAGGGACTCTGTGTTTCACTGATGCAGGTCAGCGGCCGCAGTTGCTACATTTGGCCTCCGAGGGGCAGCAGAACCCTAAACTAGAGGAGCTGAAGTTCATCCTGGAGGAAGAGTATCACAACAACAACGAGACGCGCACCGTCCTGTTCGTTAAGACACGCGCCCTCGCTGACGTGAGTCTGAGCTCAGTGATGTGACTCCTGCACGTTCTTCAAATGTGATATCTAATACACGTGTGTGTGTGTGTTTACACATATATAAGGCCATGAAGAAATGGATCGATGACACCGATTCCCTGAAGTTCCTGAAGCCTGGAGTTCTGATAGGAAAAGGACGAAAATCCAACTTTACCGGCTCAGGTGGGAATTTAAACACAATCACTGCATTCACTGGATTTATGTGTGTCATGATCATAAAATGGCTTCTGCTTTAGTACTTGAAATTAGTTTTATAGACAGACATGTATAATAAAACTAAAGTTTTGGAAGCTGGAATCTAGACAAAGAAGCAGCTCAAATATATATATATATATATATATATCCAAAATAAAGCCAGATGTTTTAATGTTTGAAAATGAAGAAACTAAGAATGAATAAATATTAGTATTGTAACCTTACAGTTGTACTATCGGGGCTTGACCCCTAATATTATTCTTCTCCTTCCGCTCTTGAGTCTATGGCAGCCCATAGAACCGTATGGTAAAAAGTTATGAAATTTGGCACACAGATAGAGGACAGTCTGAAATGTTATCATAGCAAATTTGGTGTTTCTACCTCAAACCCTCTAGCGCCACCAACAGTTCAAAGATTCACTCGTGTTTATGCTCATAACTTTTGACTCGTAAGTCCTACAAACAAAATTCCATGGCTGATGCTGATTCGGTGCATCCATATGATGTCATTTCCATCATGAAAATATTTCCGCCATTTTGAATTTTCCGAAAAACCTACTTTTTTCAAACTCCTCCTATGGCGTTTGTCCAATTTGCTTGAAATTTGGTATGTAGCATCTACTCACACTCCAGGCAAAAAGTTATTAAAAGATTTTTAATCGGCCAATCAATTCTCGTATAGCGCATCAACGAATTTGACAGCAAGCATGCAAAAATGGATTTGATGCTGTATCTTTGCAATGATTTGGTGTATTGACACCAAACTTGGTATATGTCATTACAGGCATGACTTGGGGATACATGCACAGTATCATCACAGCGCCACCTACTGGTGCCGAGATAGGAAAAATGGATATTTTTGCTTATAACGTTTGAATGCCTTGTCATAAAATAATGAGGATTGAACTCATGCTGAGTTGAACGATATCCAATTTTCTTTGGTCGGCCATTTTGAATTTTGCATTAAAATCCTGTGTTTTACAAACACATGAACGTAACGTTACGAAACTCTGTATGATTCATCGAGACCATGTTCTGAGAGTACCTGTAAAGTTTTAGCCCCCTAGTGGTCAAGAGATATAATGAAATTTATGAAAGTGCTTATAACATATGAAAAATTAAAAATATTGTCATTTAACTTAGATCATTAGATTTGTTGGCTTATGCCAACAATTTGCCATATTCTACCATACTTACTGTCCGCCATATTGAATTTTATTCAAAACCTTCTTTTTCGAACTCCTCAATAATTTCTAACAATAATTTTATTTTACAGTACAGTCCAATTAGTACTTTTTTATTGATAAAATCTTTTTGATATAGCATCACAATTTTCTAGCCAAATTGTGCAAACCTTGAGCTTTTTTTTGTGCTTTATTAGAAATTTGCATTTAAATCAAAATCTCAGTTTTTATCATAATCAAAATTAGATTTTTGAAGTAGATTTTATTTTTAAATTTAAATTGTTTCATTTTAATTGTAGTTAATAGTAATAGTATTTTTAATAGTTAATAGTATTTTCGTAATGTTTTTTTTTTTTTAAATGTCAGTTTAGTTTTTATTAAGTTTTAGTTACTTTAGTATTTCAACTCACACACTATATATATATATATATATATATATATATATATATTTATTTATTTATTTATTCAGTTAATGTTTATTTTAAGTAATAAAAATGTTTATTATGGCATCAGTTTTAGTTGACAATCATATGACATTATTTTCATAACAGTTGTTGTTACAGTAATGCAAAACTGTAAAAATCATATTAGAGATTCACAATAATTCACACATAATAGAATAGCTTTCATTTGTGTCACATGTTTTGATCACATGTGTTGTGTGTGTTTGTGTTGTTGTGCTGCAGTAATGACGCTGACCAGTAAGAAGGGGGTTTTGGACTCTTTTAAGAGCACAGATCAGAATTCAGATCAGAGTAAGATACTCATCGCCACATCAGTCGCTGATGAAGGCATCGATATCCCACAGTGCAACCTGGTTCTGATGTATGAATATGTGGGTAACGTGGTGAAGATGGTGCAAGTTCGAGGTAACAAACATGTACACTCTTTCACACACACACTGTATAAACACAAATACACTGATTCACCACATACGTGTGTGTGTGTAGGTCGCGGTCGTGCGCAGGGCAGCCGGTGTTTCCTGATCTCCAGTAGTAAGGAATGCATTGAGAAGGAGCGCATAAACATGATTAAGGAGAAAATCGTGGAGGAGGCCATCGTCCAACTGCAGAGCCACCCCGCTGAACTCAGTAACAAGGTTCGGCACTTTCACTGCATGTTTTAAACATTAGTGCGTCTCTTCTGAATGACGTTGAACGTGTGTGTGTGTTCAGGTGGATGTGTTGCAGAGAGAAGATAAGGCCCGGAGGGATCACGTCAGCGCCAGTCCCGACAAACCCAAAACACGCGGCAGCTACCAGCTCCTCTGCGTCAAGTGCAAGAAGTTTGCATGCTTGAGTGACGACCTCAGAATCGTGCAGGTATGACCTTAATAATGAAATAAATGATAAAAATAAAATAAATACATAGGGCTGCACAACTAATTTAAATAAATGTGAAATCGCAATATGTGCAATTATCAAATCACAAATGTACTGCATGAGTGAAGCGGGTAAAGTACAGTTGTATCATTACAACAGTTATATATTACCGTATATTTCTGTCTTCATTTTTTATAATTAGTTAAAAATAAAATACTTAACTTTTAAACCTCAGGCTTTTTAAACTACTTATCTTAAAAATACTTAACCTTTAAACTTTAAGCTTTTAAAGTACTCATCTTAAAAATACTTAAAAACTTCAAGCTTTTTAAACTACTTATCTTAAAAAACTTAAAAACCTTCAAACTTCAAGCTTTTAAACTGCTTATCTTAAAAAACTTAAAAACTTCAACCTTTTTAAACAACTTATATTAAAAATACTTAAAAACTTCAAGATTTTTAAACTACTTAAAAATACTTAAAAACTTTAAGCTTTTAAAACTACTTATCTTAAAAAAACTTAAAAACCTTCAAACTTCAAGCTTTTAAACTGCTTATCTTAAAAAACTTAACTTCAACCTTTTTAAACAACTTGTATTAAAAATACTTAAAAACTTCAAGATGTTTAAACTTATCTTAAAAAACTTAACACCTTCAGACTTCAAGTTCAAGCTTTTTAAACTACTTCCTGGCTAGGCTTTCTCAAGCCAAAAACATCAAGGTTTGTCTACAAACTTTACTATCTAGTTAATAATTAGCATTAAAAATAATAATAATATAAAAAAACAATACTTTTTATTATCATATCACAGTTCAAATTGCAATATATGACAAAATAATCACTATCAATATAATTTTTATATCAATAATCATTTTTAAATAAAAACAACCCAATTAAAACTAAAATATTTAATTTGTTTACCTGCATGTCGTCACATGATTTTATTTAATATTAACCTAAAATCTCATAAGGAAATATTTTATAGTAAATATTTTATGTCAAAGGTGTTAGCCACTTTTCAGAGCCATAAAAGCTGTTTTGTGTCCCCACCTTTTACTAAGGATGTGCTCATTTTGGACCATCTTTTTGTTTGTTTGTCTCTTTCATCCTTCTCATTCTCTCTTTCCCGCAGGAGTCTCATCACATCGCTCTGGATCGCTCCATGTTTGAACGCTGTATAACTGTTCCTCATAAGAACCCAAAAACCTTCCAAGGCTTCAGTAAGAAAGAGAAGATGCTCTGTGCCGAGTGCAAACGCGACTGGGGCCTCATCGCCTCTTACCTCACGATCCAGGTGACACTCCGGCCAACTCTTTCACCCTCTGAACAAGACATTTGGAGCAGTGCTATTTTATAGTTTTGTTAATATTTTGAATCAGTTTTAATTTTTATATTTTCTGTTTTCATTCTCATTTTAAAGTTTTAGTAATTTTTTTGTTTTTATAACATGTCAGTAAAGTTTTTATTAAGTTTTAGTTACTTTAGTACTTCAACTCACACTAACACTTTAACGCTGATTCTGATTATTAGCTGAAATCGTCAACGTTTGATCATTAACGGATGAATTCTTGTTGTCATGTGACTCCAGGATCTGCCGCTGTTGAAGATCGAGAGTTTCGTGGTGCAGAATTGCGACACTCACCAGCAGTTTTACTTCAGGAAATGGCGCGACGTGACATTTGCCATCCAAGCGTTTGACATGACGGAGATCACGCCTCAAACATGGCCGCTGAGAGACTGAGGATGGCAAACACAACGTTACAAGCTTAAATCTTTCTTATCTCACTCTAAATTTTAATTGCTAGTACTTTTTAATTTGATGAACTCCAACTGTGTAGTCTAACAACCCAACACACACAGATAGAATATATAGATCACAATTAGTTAATGTCTTTGATGTTACATGTTGAACTTGATTGAAAATGACTTCTCTAATAAGGCACCTTTTGTTGTGTATTCTAACATTTTAATTCAGACTTGGACAGGACAACTTTTCCTGGTAAATTCAACTGATTAATTAGACATGACTATGTGAGATCTGAAATTAATAAATAAAATAATTGATAATGATTTGATATGAATATCTGATACATTTGATATTAACTGTGATCAAAATAAAATATCTAATGAATATAAAATATTCACAAAGCCTATCTTAGGACCATTTTTGCATTGTAACCACTGAACTAATATATATATATATAATCGAGCACAGTTTTCATATGTAATTGTCATTACGTTAATGCAAGACAATAAATATATATTAAAATTAAAGCTAACTGAAATGCAAAAATCATAATATTAGAAAGATTCGCAGTATGAATAACAAATGACAAAAAAACATGCAGTCATAAAATTATTTGGAAAAAGTGATTAATTGCTTTGAAAATAATTCACAATGCAAATGTATACAAAAAAATGTAATAGTCCTAAAATTATGATAATTTTTTCCTAATTCTCTTGCTAGATTATTCGCCCTGTGAGGTGGAAAATAGTTCAATTAAAACAATTAATGCCAGTCTATAAAGCCTTAAGTTAATGATGCTTGAAATTCCCAGCGTTCGCTTGCATCCGGAGCAGAACCTGGATGTGAATGAGGAATAACAGCGGCATTCATCAAAGGACGAGCCGTCTGTGTCGCTGCTAGCGTGTGCTTGTGAATTTAGGACAGGTTTACAGGCAAAAACTGTTTCCTGCGTGGAAATATTCATGCCTTTACAGCCTTTGATTCAAATCATTTTGAGATTATTTCTTATTCAATATATTTATAAGTATATATCAGTAAGTATAGTAAGATTATTTCTTATTTTATATGTGAATAATATGTGTATATAGATAGATACACAAACACACATTAATCACACATAAAAATCAGAATATCTATCTATATATATTCAGGTTTATAAGTATATAGTAAGATTTTAACATAATTATTCATTATTTTATATGTGATTAATATATGTATATAATAGTATTTTAGTTTTTAAAAAGGGCCAGGAGAATATGTCTTTGTCCCTCACACACACACACACACACACACACACACACACACAGGCGACGTGTGTGATGTAAATCTCAGGCGGAGTGAAGGCATCTCTCAGCCCCTCCCTCATTCTAGAACACAGGACTTCATGTCATTGTAATTCATGTTGCCTAGCAACATGGGAGTCGTCATAGAGGCCCAACAATAAAGAGATGACATGTACAGTGATGTGCTGAGCGCTTTAACGCCGAGATATGCCTCCGCCATCTTTTCCTGCTCATCTGTGCTCGAAGGGATCAGAATTAGAAACGCCATTTAAACGCTCTCCGAGTGACATCTCATCACGTCAGCACGCTTCCAGCGTTATCTAGCCTAAATCAAGCCGTCTGCGCATTTAACTAAACATGTTAGTGGTAAACAAATGCAGTGCACAAATAAAGGAGGCACACAGAAAAGTCACAGTTCAAAAAGGATCACATTTAATCAACAAGCCATCCTAAGAGTCTCTTATTCATCAAGACAGTGAGGCGTCACAACAGCGATAAACAAAGTTATTTCTTAAAGTCTTTAGTTAAAAACAAAACACTTTTCTACCCATGCAACAGAAAGGTGGTTTAAAGGAATCGTTCACTCAAAAATGAACCTTCTGTCATCATTTACTCACCCTAAACCTGTATGACTTACTTTTCTTCAGTGGATCAGGTGGATTTTTAAAGAACGCTCCTTTCAATCAAATGAGGGGAATCTATCAATCACGTCTTGATGGTTTCTGACTAAAAAAGAGCCTATAATATACTGCACGACTACTTTTATATTGTTTTATGCTGTTTGTTCTGTCCTTTTAGAGTTTACCAGAACCCATTCACTTCTTCAAATAACCTCCATTTGTCTTCTGCTGAAGAAAGCAAGTGTTTGGAATGAAACGAAGGTGAGTAAATGATGACCAAACATTCGATTTCGGCCAGGTGAACTGTTCCTTTAAGCTCGGATGGGGTCCTGATACGACTGAAATCAAGTCTCTGTTTCTCTATGTCCATTGGTGTTTGGTTGAGGTGAGGTCGGTCTGAGACCCAGAGACTTGCCCTCGGCGTCCTGACGCCCCCAGTCGGCCTCCGTGCCACAGTGAGTCCTGAGGGGAAGGGGTAGAAAGCGAGGAGGGCGGTGAGAGTCCCTGATTGCGGAACCGTATGATCAGATTGTAGACGTATGACCTGCAGTTCTTCTAGTCCGGTATTATGACGTGGATTGGTGGCGAGTTCTTCAGAAGAACCAGCGGAAGGTGTCGGCGGCTCCTGCCGATGGTGCTCTCTGTGGGAAGACACAGTTTAGCTTGATATAATGACCCTGTTAATCACAGAAACCATGTGCTATATATGTGTACAATGGTGCGAATCATCTTCAGAATGAGACGCAATGATTCAAAGTATTGGATAATGTAAAAATAAGAACAAAATTGGGAAACCGAACACAGACCAACATGACCATCTGTACGCAAAGGCCTTTGCAACCACGTTTCCGTAAGCCGAGACTACAGCGTATGTCGCTATTGTTGGCTCTTTTGAATCCAATTATGAATTGGATTTTGGATAATGATGAATGCATAAACTGCTTAGACTAGTCATACAAGATGTCATCTAATTAAGACTGGTCATAAATCAGTTACATAGGTAGATTGGTCTAATTTGAATCCAAGAAGTAAGACTGATTACCCCTAACTAACTGCTAGTTGGTCAGACTAGTTTTTAAGACACGGTCTTAACAGTGGCTGTTTATGAAACTGGCCTCTGGAAACATTTACAAATTAGCCATTGGATTTTGATAAAGTTTGTGAGGATTGAACAACGGAATGACAATCAAGAGTTTAGTTTGAGTCATTAAGTAACACGTAAAATAGTTGTCCAAGAGCGCAAAAACTGTATATGCTTTATAAACTGACATCTGCACACACAGGGTACGTTTACAAAACAACAATGTACTAAAAACAGAAAAGTTTTTCCTTTGCGCTTTTCGCATAAAGACGACAACGCTGTCAAAACGATCCCCGTTCATACGAATCTGCGAAAATGACTAAAATCGCTGTAATTTGCTGCCAGGCCAGTAGATGGCGACGTCACTTTGTAAAGAAACACTGCGTAGACTGAACACGTAATGCACATGACATCACCGTTTTCACAAATTCTCGTTTTTGTAGTTTACACGGAGACGATAATGGTATCGGTTTCAAAAACAAGCACATCAGTGCGACTTTTCACAGTGAATGAAGCACCGTTATTTGACTGAGCCGCTGGTCTACAGTTGTATCACTTATTGCATATTACTCTCAAGCAACTGTCTTGAACATCTAGTTTACTTGCTAGGCGTTTCTGTAGCTCGAACTGTAGAGCATGGCGCTGGCATTGGGGGCTTTGGATAAAAGCATCTGCCAAATTCTTAAATGTAATGTTTTCAAACAGCCTCCTCAGTACTGTATATTTCAGATGTACTCCTTAATTATTATTATATGGAGACATCCCAATTGTGGAGTGCCAGGAACGAACACTAAATGATCTCTTAATGGACGTTCACACCAAGGATGATAACTATAAATAAAGTTTTAATTCATTCCAAGTCTATGAGAATAGCGAAGTCCACACCACAACTCTAACAATAATGACAGAGGAAAGATATTCTTTCAGGTGGTTTTTTCAGCTAATAAACAATAAAAACATTGACAGCCAATCAGAATCCATCTGACATTAAAGCAGCAGACGACAAAACTGCAAACAGAAGGTTATTGTCTGGTAATGTAGGTGTGGATGATAATATAGTGTGAATGGGCCTTTAAACTCTTCCATTGTTCAGCCAATTTGCACAGGCAAAATCCAGTCATTCCAACAGGAATCCACATGATTGACAATTTTGCATGAGGGCGAAAGGTTTCCACATGCAGATTTTGCAACGGGATAATAGACAATAGAGCTTTTTGCCTGTGAAATTTCATTAATGTGACCACACCATAAATTAGTAGATTAAGCTGCAACATGGACTAGGTTTTATGCCGATAGTTTCTAGGCTCTGCAGAACTAGATCTGATGGTACTGGACTGGTTTGTGATGGTCTGATCTTGATTCTAGTGAGTGGTGTTAGCGGGTTGTGAATAGATTAAGCTGTCTTTGTATTATTACAGAGAACTTACAACGTGTTGCCTCATCTCTCAGCCCTCAATACCGACCGTGTGTGTGCGAGAGCGATAAAGTGTGTACTTGAGTGCAAGGGCATTTTTCCAGCATAAGAGGGCTCAAACCATCAGCTAACACACACACATACACATACACACACACATTAATGCATGATGGTTAATTACGGCCGCTTGTGCCAAGACTGGGCTCTACTCCAAACCCCCAGCCACATCATTCCCAATTAAACAGCCCACTTCAATAGACCTCCCAGCATATGTGTGAGAGTGTGTGCGAATCCCACCTCCATCGTGCTGCCCGGCTTCTTCTTGAGTTCTTCACACTTTCTGAACTTGCAGATCTGATGACCCGTCTTTCTGTTTCGACAGGAGCTGCACACGCCGCAGTTAATGAGCCTCCTGCAGGGGGCGCAGACGCCGCAGCGCTTGCGCTTGCGTTTGGCCGCTCCGCTACCGTTGCTGCTGCCACTGCTGCAACTGCCGTTTGCGTTTCCATTAAGAGCGGCGGGCGAGCCGGAGCAAGACGAGCCACTGTGCTGGCAGTCCGCCGCCACGTTGGCGATCTGAAACGCGCTGTCTGACATCGTTACCCCTGATGACCCTGCACCAGAGTGAAGCGTCGTCATTACGATGACCCCCGGTGGCAGCGACAGACCCCCCAGTGGTGGCATCCCTCCAAACGTCCCGCCTCGGTCTGCCTCTCCGGCTCCGCCAGGCGGCACAGACGGCGGGCACTTCAGTCGGTTCATGCACTCGGCCCCCGTTACGGGAAGACCGCGACACTGCTCCGCGGCGAGCGGCGACAGGAAGTTGTCAGCCCCCATCGGGAGGGCGGAGTCTTGTGGAATGTGTTTGGCGGACATGTGCACGTTCACCTGCTCCGCCCTTGACATGCCAGTCCGATGTGTGTGAGGTCCGTTAACGTTAACCGCGGCGGGCTTTCGCCCCCACAGCATGGCGTTGTCGCAGGGCCAGGGCGGCATCGCCGATAGGCGGGCTGAGGGGAAGAGGGGCGTGGCGATACGGGCGATTTTGGCGGTCTGGGGAAACGGGGTGGCAGCGGCAGCGGCGGCGGCAGCCGTGCTGTTCTTATAGAAGGTGGCAAAAGAGCGGTACCGCTCCATCTGCGCGCTGTAGTCCAACACAGGGTTCACGCATGAGTCGATCTGCAGAGGAAAGTCCCGCCCGGGGGTGGGGTTGTAGTTGTGGGTGTGGCCATGGGTGTGGCCATGAGCGTGTGGAGTTTCCATGCACACACTACTGCTCATGTTCGCCATCAGAGCAAAACAAACACGCACTAACGCCCAACCATCCACGGCAGTGGTCCTGTGGAGGAAAAAGAGGTGGAGGTGAACAGAGATGTTCATCGACTGAAGGTTATCGGGCATGTTTTAAAATTACCATGAAATCAAAATGAACTATTCTTTATTTTATTTTTTTATGGAATATTGCCGTATTTATTTTAAATTATTTATCCATGCACATCATTATTTTGTTAATTTCAAGTGCCTCATAATCTTTAATCTAAATAAATTCCCCTCCCTCTTGCAGCGACATCTCTTCTCTGATGATGTGTTTACTGGCACGAGGGCGGGGCAACCTGTCACTCACATGAGATCCACCAATAGCAAACCACAACCATTCAATCAATTCCCCATGGACAAAATCAAAATCAATTTCTCTCGGATATACGTCACAACAGGGATGACTTCAAATTCACGCCGACTTAAATAGTTTCTTCTCATCTCTTAAATTAATATATATATTTTTTAACATTTATTGTAAAATTTATTTACAGACAATATAGAATATGTACTCAAATCCTAAAGGATGCATACAAAATAGCTTAATGGATATTTTAGAAGCTATTCTAAAAAATCATTAGAAACAAAACAAGACCCTAAACTAAAATTATGAAAAACTGAAAAAATTAAGAAAATTGCAGTTTATTATTAGTGGATTTGTAATTAATTCCCATTAGCTTCCAAGTATAACAGAAATTCCATTTTTAAAACTGTACACATGAGATTCAGTCAAATTTAGATTAAAACGCAGTTCAGATAAATAGCAACTGCTTTGTATGCATTTATGTACATTTCTTTTGCATATGTATGGCATAATTTAGAGCATTATATCTAACACCATCAGGTTGCCTTTAAATGTGTTGTTGTTTTAATTAGAGGAACAACAGCAATAGCGATAATAAGCCGTGCAGAAGAAAGTTACCGTGTCAAAATGTGTGTGTGTGTGTGTTTATGTGAAAGAGAAAGAGAGAGAAACGCTGCTACCCCCCCAACACCCCCCGCTACCGTCGCCTCGAGCATCAATTACGGTAATTACTCTCCGCCTGCTGCGGCACCGACGCGCGGATCAGAGGTCATTAAGGGCGTGAGACCGCTGGACACTACGGTGCAATTAAAGGCGACGGATTAATTCTCTTGGCCATCGCACGTCAGCACAGAGAGAGAGAGGGGGAGAGAGACAGGCAGGGGGGAGAGAGACGGGAGGAGGAGGGGGAGGCGGAGGACGGAAAATGGACGAGCTTTACCTTTAGACTCGCGACGCTTCACGATCCTTTAACGGAGAGCATCACCGCGCGCTGATGCCGCCTCAATAATCCCCGTTACAAGAAAAACACGCGCCACAAAACAACGAGACGCGTCCGATTTAACGATCACCGTGAGCAGCTGCGGCGCTAAATACCGAGACTAACGGGAATAATAAATAATATTGACGCCGCCAACGACGCACCGTCCTCAGGGGCGGGTATGGGTGACGGAAGGGTAGACGGCTCCTCCCGGTGTGTGTGTGTGTATGTATGTGTGTGTGTATGTGTGTGTGTCGCGCTGCGTGTGGCTGACGGGGGTGTGAGGTGAGGAAGCGCCGTTGCGGACACCTCCTGATCATTGGCGGGAAATGATTGTGGAAGCGCGGGAGGCGCGAGGGGGCTGACATACGGGGTCTCGCGCAGCGCTGAGGGTAATGCGTGTCAACTCCTCGCGCGCCCCTTTTTTCCCCCGCCGATGCCTGAATGACGGTTATTAATCACGCGCTTCGCGCCGCGTCTTGTGTGAGGGTTTTTTTAGAGGAATTTTGCGGTTCATTACGGTTCATTTGCGGCTCGTTACCGTAATTACCCGCGGCACCGGGAGGCTAATTAAAACAGAACGGGTCCGAGGCGAGAAGGCGTTTCCCCCCGGTGGAGCAGATCCCGGTCGGTTGGGAATTTGTGTGTGTGTGTGTGTGTGTGTGTGTGTGTGAAAAAACCTTGCCGCATCTGCAAGAGATTCTTTATTAGGGGATTTGAAGGGAAAATCAGCTCTTGACGCCATAAATACCACTGCCATAAATATAAATAACAAGAATACTATATATATATATATATATATATATATACATTTATTATTAATATTTATTATTTATATGTAAATAGATAAATATATTCATATTAATAAACATTACATAATAACAGATAGATCGATCGATAGATAGATAGATAGATGGATGGATGGATGGATGGATGGATGTTCATCTGTCTTCCAGGAACAATGACACCTCAGCTGCGCCCTCTACTGGCTCAGATCTTCAATAACTGACCTGTAGTTTCTGCTTTAAAAACTGCAGCTCTGCTTTTGTGCACTAGGTGTCATTCTAACATCAAGCGTGGGAAACTCGGTTCTCCAGATGTGATTTAGGTCATACAGCAATCGCCCTCTGATAATTTATATAATAAAAATATAATTGTTCATGTTAGTTCACGGTGCATTAACTAATGTTAACAAATACAACTTTTTATTTTAATAATGTATTAATAAATGCTGAAATCAACATTAAATAAGATTAATAAATGCAGAAGTAATGTTCATGTTTAGTTCATAAAGTATACTATTAAAAATAAATATTTTAAAAGGGGTTTTTCACAGTGATGCCAACGAAGAGCCATTTTTGGTTCCTTGAAAAGTACCTTGAAGAACCTTTCAGTGATCAGTTTTTAAAGGGGTGGTTGATTATGATTTCACTTTTTTAACTTTAGTTAGTGTGTAATGTTGCTGTTTGATCATAAACAACATGCAAAGTTACGACGCTCAAAGTTCAATGCAAAGGGAGATATTTTCTTTTTCAGAAATCGCTTTTTAAGGACTACAACAAACGGCTGGTAGGGACTACAACGCGCTTCTTCCCAGGTTGGTGACATCACAAACCCTAAAATTTACATAAACCCCGCCCCCGAGAACACGCAACAAAGGGGGCGAGGCCATGTTGGGCTGCTTTAGAGAAGAGGAAGAGTTGTTGTAGTAGAGTGTTGTTGTCATGCCGTCATTTTACGCCGGACTGCTTCACAAACAAGGGTCAATTCAACTCTGGATTTGCACAAAAGATTAACATGACGGCACATGCTAGTCGATGAGTTGAATCAACTCCACAGCAACTACATAATTTATCCACTGACCATTCAGAAACGTCCAGTTTCAATCTAAAAGTTCCTGAGTCTCTCCATCAGTGTCGACTCCGGTTTGAACAATGTAAGGCTGAACACCGTTACTGACAATCCTCATTTTGGCTGCTTGAGATTGTCCAGCTTTGTTGTTGTTGAGCAACCGAAGCACGAGCTGTTAAAGCTCCGCCCTCTTCTGGAAAGGGGGCCGGGAGCAGCAGCTCATTTGCATTTAAAGGGACACACACAAAATCTGCATGTTTTTGCTCACACCCAAATAGGGGCAAATTTGACAAGCTATAATAAATGATCTGTGGGGTATTTTGAGCTGAAACTTCACAGCCACATTCTGGGGACACCAGAGACTTATATGACATCTCGTTTAAGGTCCCCTTTAAAATAACCATTTTATAGTGTGAAGAGCATTTAATAATCTAAAGAACCTTTTGTAGAGTGGAAAGATTCCAGGGATGTTAAAGGTTCTTCATGGAACCATCGATTCCAGTAAAGAAGCTTTATTTAAGAGTCTAAAGTTAATAAATGAAACCTTATTGCAAAGTGTTTCTAATATAATCCTGCGGAATTACTATCCCTGCTTGATTTCAAAACTTTCCAACCCAAATTCCCAAAAGTCACTTCCCAAACAAGACCTGAGATGAAAAAACTTTAATTACTGTAGGCAATAAGTAACACATGTTCTGTCCCATGTGCATCATTCATCTGCCAAATGTATAAATGTGAACTTCAGAAACTGACTGCTGCACAGATGCTTTTCCATTTCTGATTTCAAGATCTTTGCATTTACAGTGGAGCAAAACTCCAGAACGATATTTTAGAGCCTGGCATATAACTAGTAAAATGTATATTCGTTATTCAAATGGCCACGGGTGTTTTAAGATTTGATTAATTTCCATGACTTTTCTAGGTCTAGAAATCACACTTTTAAAATGAGGCTTTATGTTTTCCAAGACAGTTTGAATCTTCAGAGACGAAGGAGTGAATTAAAATGAGAAATAAAAATAAAGGTTCTTTATTGGCATCGATGGTTCCATGAAGAACCTTTAATATCCCTGGAAGCTTTCCAGGTTCTTTACAGTGGAAAAGGTTCTTTAGATTATTAAAATGTTCTTCACACTAAAGGCCAGTTCACACCAAGAACGATAACTATAAAGATATCTATAACGATAACTAAATTTGCGTCTACACCAACAAACGATAACGGTCTGTTTATTCTAAGCTCGCGCTGCGGTTTCAAAGTGTGTACAACATGTTTTTGCTGTTCTTGTTGCATTTACACGGCTTTAACCAGCAGATGTCCTCAGCATGCCATGTTTCGAGTGAATAGCTAGTGTAATCGATCTAATCTAACAGTGAATTTAGATTACAAAGTCAATATAGTGGAATAAAAACAACGCCTAGTCTTTTTCACTGCAACTTCAAAGGAAGCAAGACAATGTTGTCGAAACTAGTGCTGGATATCTGAGGTCATTTTATTTTACACTGTTTGCTATCTTGGCATAATGATCTCATCGTTAATACTTCTCACCATTAAATCCGAGGGTATGACCGATTGTTTTCCTTATATCCATTTTCTTTAAGTATCCTTTAAAAGGGAGTTTGACTTGTCAAACAGTGGTGGCTTTTTCTGGACATCGGCGATTAACTTCTCGCAGTGTCGTCCGCCATTTTAAATGCGCGAGCCCTTAAATTAGAATCGATTCTGATTGGCTGTCATTGTTTTATCGCTCAACAGCTGGAAAAAAATCGTTCTGAAAGTGATCCCAATGATATCGTTTCTCTATATCGTTATAGCTGTGGTGTGGACAGTGCTATTCTTTTATATTTAGAACAATTTTTAGAACTATATCTTTATATTTATTGTTCTTGGTGTGAAGAATAAATGGTTGTTTTAAAGGGTTCACCCAAAAATGAAAATAATGTCATTAATTACTCACCCTCATGCCGTTCCACACCCGTAAGACCTTTGTTAATCTTTGGAACACAAATTAAGATATTTTTGATTAAATCCGATGGCTCAGTGAGGCCTGCATAGACAGCAATGGTACTTCCTCTCTCAAGATCCATAAAGGTACTAAAAACATATTTAAATCAGTTCATGTGAGTACATTGGTTCTATCTTAATATTATAAAGCGACGAGAATATTTTTTGTGCGCCAAAAAAACCCAAAAAACGACTTTTTAACAATATCTGTGATGGCCGATTTCAAAACACTGCTTCATGAAGCTTCGGAGCTTTACGAATCAAATCAGTGATTCAAGAGAAGTGGAAGTCACGTGATTTCAGCGGTTTGGCGGTTTGATACGCGATCCGAATCACCGATTCGACTCAAAAGATTCATAACGCTCCAAAGCAGTGTTTTGAAATCGGCCATCACTAGATATTGTTAAAAAGTTGTTCATTTGTTTTTTTGGCGCACAAAAATATTCTCGTCGCTTTATAATATTAAGGTAGAACCAATGTACTCACATGAACTGATTTAAATATGTTTTTAGTACCTTTATTATTTTAGAGAGTAGTTTATATTAAAGCTTGTTTTGTTTTATTTTTAGTCATTTCTTGACTTAATTTCGGTTGTGAGGGTGCAATGCAGTTGGTCATCTTTCTGTTTTTAGCCAGCACAAACACACATACTTTTAAATTGAAATGAAATAAATGCTATAATTATGAGCACAGGATATAGCTAGAGGAAATGTACAGGTTCCCGGCAAACTTTACAAGCTCCTAGACTAATTATAGTGTGTGTGTGTGTCCTTCAGACCTGCCCTTGCTGCTCCTGGTATTCTTATGCATTTCCCTGGAGAACACACACACACGCACACACATCAAATACATTTAAACAGCCCGTGCTCTTCATAAACACACTCAGCTCCTCATGTGCAGCAGTGGAAACTTCTGACAGCTCTCTGTAAACTCTATACATTCTGTTTCTCTTTCTCACAAACACACACACACACACACACTGATGTCATTCTGAAGGCAGCGGCAGAATGAATCGCCCTCAGCGTTGCGCGCGCGCACACACACCTGACGCGCGCTCACGCTCTCCAGACGCGAACTTCTGTGCGGAGCAGACGAGATCTTTTCACGGGATATTTTCGCGAAAACCTGAAGAGAAACTGAAGATCTGATGTGTTTAACCGCTGCTCTCATAATGGATGTGATGCTGTTTTTCTCTCTCATCTGTGTTTGTGCAGCTGCAGGTTCAGACACACTCAGGTAAAGTAAAATGTGCCTAACTTTGCATTTCAGAAGTAATATTTCTTTCTTATATACGTTAATGATCAATAGAAAGTTGTGAGACATATCTGACAGAAAGACGTAACGTTAAAACAATCGCTACTTTTATAATTGTCGATATTATCTTAATACATTTATGAAATCGTCATAGTAACCATATTTCCCGCTATAGATAGTTTCCATTATACATATGTGTTTGTAAATCTGTGATAAATTGCCATTAGCACCGTTGCGGTCGTAAAAAAAGAAAATTGTAGTTACCATGGCAACTTTCGAACGCTTAGTGCGCTTTTAATGGTGGAGGCGCGAGATGGTATGTAATAGGATTTTAAAAAGTTTCATTTTTCGTAATGTTATAAATCTTTCATTTTTATACATTTATGATCTATACAAAGTTATGAGACATCTGAGAGAAAGAAAAAAAAGAAAATAATCGCCAATTTTATAATTATTGCTATTAATACATTTATGAAATTGTCAAGGTAAACATATTTTCCACTAAAGTGCCATTTCTGTTGTACATATATTGTTGTAAATCTGTGATAAATTGCCTTTAGCACTGTATATATTATTTACAGCAATGATTGGGGTTCAAGCACTTTAAGCACATGCCTAAAAAGGTATTATGTTTTATTTAGCAAGCATGTAAACACTTAGATCATAGACCATTTACAGCCAATACAGGCAATTTACTAAGGAAATACATGGTTTTTAAAGCTTTTTAACAGTTATAGCGCCACCTATGGTCCGATCTCCATAAAAGCTTGCATGCTTCTTTAGAATCTTATGTCACATGTGGTCACCTATTTTCATTAAATTTTTCATGATATTTTCGTTTAGGATTTATAGGCGTTTAGGGTTAGGAATATATCTGAATATATTTTGCCATGCCCATTTTCTAAATTACCTGGTTATAGCTATCCAAAGGGTAAAGTTCAACATTTTTTTATTTTTATTTTTTTATAATTATTGATCTATAGAGTCCATAGAATTGTACTGCACTGGTTTAGTTCCGATCGGGCGAAAAACCTAGGACTAGTTCGCAAAAGTAGGTTTTTTACATAATCGTGAATATTTAATGAACGATTTGATTGACAGCAGTGGTTCTTGAGGCAAAGTTGTTCAGTATGAGGATATCTATCAAATGATATGAATATTGTGTGGATGTGTGAAACATCACGTGATTACAGAGGTGTAAAACTCGTTAGCGGCACCTAGTGGCCGATTTCTTTCAAAATTCTTACAGACCTCTAGGACCATGAGTCGAACATGCCCACCGAGTTTCGTTCCGATCGGCCTCCATTAACCTTGTCTAATAGGTGCTCAAAATTCATTGGCCGATGGCGGCCATGTTTTTCAAGACACACCAATGTCCTCATAGACAGTCATGGTTTCTTGGACCAAGACACTGCATACCAATTTTCAAGTCAATCAAACTAACGGTTGCGTAGTTATAGCTGTTTTCATGCTTTTTTCATGTTATAGCGCCACCTAGTGTCCAATCGCCACAATTTTTTACTGTGACCAAAGATTAAGACCATACACGTGTACCAAGTTTGGTGAAAATATCTCATTCCATTCAAGAGTTATAGCCATTTTAGTAAAAGTGGCTCCGCCCACTTCAAACGTTTTGGCGGCGAATTGGAATTTCAACTTTTTTTTGATAATTATTGACAATCAGACTCCGGAGAATCTTGCTGCACTGGTTAGGTTCCGATAGGAGTTATGAGCCATTTTGTACTTTTCACCGCTGTAGCGCCCCCGCCAGGCAGATTGGAGCGAGCCCTGGTGACTTTGTAGACGGTGTGAGTACTACCAGCCCTCAGAGTTTCAAGTCTCTACGACTTACGGTTTGGTCTGTCGGATCACTTTTAGGGGAGAATGCTGATCTTCGGAAAATTTAACAATTACAATTGGGTTTCGGCGCTATGTGCTTGAACCCCTAAAAAAACATTTAACTTTAAAATAATAAGTCTAAATCAGTGAGGTGCTCTGCTTTCTATGAATCTTTACATCTGCCCATGTGTGTTTGTGTGTCAAAGGTCATCCAGGCCGCTGGTTCTGTCCGATGGATGGTGTCAGTACGGCCGGACGCAGGACTGCTGCTTGGGTTGGATGAGAAACTCACAGGGACGATGCAGACGTGAGTGAACACACACACATAGGTCATGTTAGAGTACTAGTATACTGCAGAAATAGTATGCAACACACACACACACACACTCGTGTTGATGTATTGTGTCTGGTTTGTGTAGCTGTGTGTGAGTCGGGCTGTAAACATGGCGAGTGTGTTGGACCAGATCAGTGCCGCTGTCATCCAGGATTCACCGGCAAGGCCTGCAACCAAGGTACAAGTGTGTGTCTGTGTATTTAACACTTTCTATTAGTCTTTCTCACCAGGGTTATTATATGAAGTAAAAATGAAGTAAATCGTGGTCACGTTGTACTAATTCGTTCCCTCGTTTTGATTTAACTAAAATAAGGGAATAAATTATTACAACGTGGCCACAATTTAGTAAAACAAGCTAACAAATTATTATATTGTGCGTGTGATTTATTAAAACGAGGTAACGAATTATAATATTGTGCAAATGATTTACTAAACAAGGTAACAAATTAATATATTGTGCGTATGATTTACTAAAACAACATAACGAATTATTATATCGTGCGAAAGATTTACTAGAACTAGGTAACGAAATATTATATCGTGCAAAAGATTTACTAAAACAAGGTAACGAAATATTATATCGTGCAAAAGATTTACTAAAACAAGGTAACGAAATATTATATCGTGCGAAAGATTTACTAAAAAAAGGTAAAGAATTATTATATCGTCCACATGATTTAACGAATTATTATATTGTGTGAAAGATTTACTAAAATGAGGTAACAAATGAAGACTTCAGATGCAAAAGCCTCTAAGTGCCATCTGAAATTTTCTTCTAAAATGAGCATTTTTATCAAGCTCGTATGTTTAGGTTCAGTAATTTCACTTTAATGGCAATTAATAGGTCATTTTCATTGCCATTAAAGTAAAATAACTGAACATAAACATACGAGCTTGATAAAAATGCTCATTTTAGAAGAAAATTTCAGATGGCACTTAGAGGCTTTTGCATCTGAAGTCTTCAAATTATTATATCATGCAAAAGATTTATTAAAACAAGGTAACGAATTATTATATCATCCGCATGATTTAACAAATTATAATATTGTGCAACGATTTACTAAAATGACGTAACAAATAATTATATCGCGCATATGATTTACTAAAACAAGGTAACAAATTATTATATAGTGTGCATGATTTACTAAAACAACATAACGAATTATTATATCGTGCGAAAGATTTACTAAAACAATATAACAAATTATTATATCATGCGAAAGATTTACTAAAACAACATAACGAATTATTATATCGTGTGAAAGATTTACTAAAACGAGGTAACGAATTATTATATCATGCGAAAGATTTACTAAAACAAGGTAACGAATTATTATATTGTGCACATGATTTACTAAAACGAGGTAACGAATTATATCGTCCGCATGATTTAACGAATTATAATACTGTGTGAACGATTTACTAAAACGAGGTAACAAATTATTATATTTGTGTGAAAGATTTACTAAAACAAGGTAACAAATTAATATATCGTGCGAAAGATTTACTAAAACGAGGTTACGAATTATTATATCGTCCACATGATTTAACAAATTATTATATCGTGCAAAAGATTTACTAAAACAAGCTAACGAATTATTATATTGTGCGAAAGATTTACTAAAACGAGGTAACAAATTATTATATCATCCGCATGATTTAACGAATTATAATATCGTGCGAAAGATTTACTAAAACAAGGTAACGAATTATAATACTGTGCGAAAGATTTACTAAAATGAGGTAACGAATTATTATATCGTCCGCATGATTTAACGAATTATAATATTGTGCGAAAGATTTACTAAAACAAGGTAATGAATTATAATACTGTGCGAAAGATTTACTAAAACGAGGTAACGAATTATTATATCGTCCGCATGGTTTAACGAATTATAATATTGTGCGAAAGATTTACTAAAACAAGGTAACGAATTATAACATTGTGCGCATGATTTACTAAAACAATTTACTAAGAAGAGATAACACACAAAAGTGTTATTTTAGTATCATTGAGATACTATTTTTATTAATATTTTTATTTTTATATTATATTTTAAAATTTTTATTTTTATATTTTCCGTTTTCATTTTCATCTTAGTTTTGTTGTGTGCTTTTGACATGAGTGTTTGTTTCATAGTTTTTTTTTTAAAAATATGTCTATATAGGTTTTATTCATTTTTATTTCAATTTTAGTTATTTTAGTACATCAAGTTGACCTTGGCAAACAAGCTGAAATAAAAAAAGTATGTTTTTATTTATATTTTTTATATTTCTATTTTATTTTATTACAGCTAATTTTTTTTTATATGGTTTTAGTTAACTATAATAACCCTGACACACACACACACACACACACACACTAAATAAACTCTATAAATCTCCTAACAGCTCTTCAAACTCTCACGTGTGAAAGTGTGTCTGATGACATCATGAGTGGTGTGTGTGTGTTTTAGTCATTAGCGCACAGGTGCACAAACACTGGGACCAATCACAGGCAGCGGCTGGGCTGGAGTGTCCCGCTGGGTTTGGTGTTAGTGAGTGATGGGAGAAGTGTGTGTCACAGAGGTCTGATGGGACATATTAAGAAGTGATTTACAGGAGAAACACACGAAAGCCTGTTTTCTTTGGCCTTTCTGGCTCTTGAAGAATCTGAAGAACGTGATTATGATATATAATTCTCTATGGTTATTTGTGGAGAGTGTGTTATATGGGTTCGTTGAGTTAGAGTATTTTTTGGGTTCAATCTGTTGATATTCATCTCACACAAACACTAACAATGAAGTGTCTTACAGACTCTTTAGAGAAAACTTTATCATTTAGGCCTGCATTTTGTTTTTCATTTTAGTTTAATTTTTTTGTAATTTTATTATGTAAATATTACTATAGGTTTAATTTCTTATTAGAAGTACTTTAGTTTTTATTTATTTCTAGTTAGTAATTTTGGTGCTACATCTTAAACATGTTTTAATTATATACTAGCTATTATATATTTATATTTTTATATATATTATATAGTTATATACTGTTGTAGCATTAATATTTTGCATTAGCTTTTTTATATTTTCAGTTTAATTTTAGTGTAATTTTTAGTCTTTTTTTTTTAAATATTACTATTTAGGATTAATTTATTACTTCAGCTATATTTTATTTATTTATAGTTAGTAATTTTGGTGCTTCATCTTAAACATTTAATTTATATACTATTATATATTTCATAATTTAGTCATATATATATACTATTGTAGTATTTATTAATATTGTGAATTAGCCTTTATTTTTATACTTTCAGTTTTTTTTTTAAATTTTAGTTTAATTTTTAGACTTTTTATTATGTGCTTTTTATAATTATAAATATTATAAAGTATTATAAGTATAAATATTTTTTGTAAATATTTATATTTAGGATCAATTTATTATTTCAGCTTTAGTTTTGTATTTATTTCCAGTTAGTTTTTGGTCATCTTAAACATAGTTAATTTATATATAATTATATATTTCATATTTTAGTTATACACTATTATAGTTTTTATTAATATTGATATTAATATTTATTAATTATGAGATTTTATTCTTATATTTCATTCTTATTCTTATATTTTAATTATATACTATTATATATTTTATATTATTATATTTATTATCATATTATTATTACTTGTGATTTTTATCACAATATTATTTATTATTTCAGCTTCAGTTTTGTATTTATTTCCAGTTATTTTTTGATAATGTTAAACATATTTAATATTATATTATAGTTTTTATTAATATTTAAAATTAGCTTTTATTCTTATATTTTATTTTATTCTTATATCAGTTTTTGTTTTAATTTAAGTTTAATTTTTGTGCTTTTGCCATTTTTATTAGTTTTAAATATTACTATTTTAGTTTGATTTAGTTTTAATTTGAGTTCAGTTTTAGTTTACATTTATTTCCAGTTAATAATTTTGGTGCTACATCTTAAAACATATTTCAGTTATATAATAGAATTATATATTTCATAGTTTATTTATAGTTTTTATTAATATTTCGAATTAGTTTTTATTTTTACATTTTCAGTTTTTGTTTTAATTTTAGTTAAACTTAAATTTATTTGTTTATATTTCTAATTTTCATTTAGTTCAAGTTTTTCATCTAATATTTATAGTTTGTTTATTTTGTTGTTGTTGTTGTTTTAGTTAACGATAATAACCATGTTCCTAGAGAATGCATTTGCTTTAAAAGCACTGTGATTGTGTGTGTGTGTGTGTGTGTGTGTGTGTGTGTGTGTGTGTGTGTGTTTTCCTGCAGGGGTGAACTTGCCTGTAAAATCAGATACATGTCAAACACATTCCTCTCATTCTTCCAGAGACAGCAGAACATGTGTGTACACCGCGCTGACCACACACACTGTCTGTGCCTGTCATAGCTCTGTGTTTCTGTCTGCAGATGTGAACGAGTGTGCGTTCAGGCCGTGTAAGTACAGGTGTATGAACACACTGGGCAGTTATAAATGTTACTGTCTCAACGGCTTCATGATGACGGCCGACGGCTCCTGCAGGAGTGAGTGTTTCCTCTCGTCTTCACAATTACTTCCTGCGTCCTAACGTGTCCTAATTTACATCAGTGTTATTTTAGTTTAATTACAGTTTTATTTATATATTTTGAATTAGCTTTTATTTATTTTTTTTTTAATTTTTAGTTTTTATTTATTTCCAGTTAATAATTTTATTGCCAAGGCAAACTTTCTAATTTTCATTTAGTTTAAGTTTTTAATATTTATATTTTTATTTTATTTCAGCTTTATTTAAATTAATAGAAATGTTTTTAATAGTTTTAGTTCTAGTTAACGATAACAACCCTGATTTACCTACAATCCTCAAAATACATTTCTCAGAGTCTGTGGGAGAATAATTTTATCTCTAATTTACCCTATAATTTTTACTGATTTTTTACTCTCAAAAATCAAAAGATAAAAATGAGAAATTTATTTTCATTATTCATTTAATCTGATTTATTCTATATTTTTACTGTAATTTTACACTCAAAAATTAAAAGATAAAAATGGGAAATTTATTTTCATTATTCATTTAATCTGATTTACTCTATATTTTTACTGTAATTTTACACTCAAAAATTAAAAGATATAAATTAGAAATTTATTTTCATTATTCATTTACTCTAATTTACTCTAATTTTTACTGTAATTTTGCACTCAAAAATCAAAAGATAAAAATGAGAAATTTATTTTCATTGTTCACTTACTCTATAATTTTTGCTGTAATTTTACACTCAAAAATTAAAAGATAAAAATTTGAAATTTATTTTCATTGTTCACTTACTCTATAATTTTTGCTGTAATTTTACACTCAAAAAATTAAAAGATAAAAATTTGAAATTTATTTTCATTGTTCACTTACTCTGATTTACTCTAATTTTTACTGTAATTTTTCATTTAATCTGATTTACTCTATACTTTTTACTGTAATTTTGCACTCAAAAAATAAAAAAATAAAAATGAGAAATATAATTTTATTATTCACTTACTCTAATTTACCCTATAATTTTTACAGATTTTTTACTCTCAAAAATCAAAAGATAAAAATGAGAAATTTATTTTCTTTATTCATTTACTCTATAATTTTTGCTGTAATTTTACACAAAATCAAAAGATAAAAATAAGAAATTGAATTTCATTATTCATTTACTCTGATTTACTCTATAATTTTTAATGACATTTTTACTGTAATTGTGCACTCAAGTCAAAAGATAAAAATTAGAAATATAATTTTATTAGTCACTTACTCTAATTTACTCTATAATTTTTTTACAGATTTTTTACTCTCAAAAATGAAAAGATAAAAATGAGAAATGTATTTTCATTATTCATTTACTCTATAATTTTTGCTGTAATTTTACACAAAATCAAAAGATAAAAATGAGAAAATTAACTTAATTTATAATTATATTTATTTATTATTTAATTATAATAGTTATAATAATATATTATAATTAATTAATTAATCTATTCTAAATAAATGTGCTACATTAGCATCAGAGAGAATCTAAATCACACTCAGATCATCAGATCATTCAGTATGTAGAAGTGTATGAATTAAGTCGCAGCCACAATCTCCACTTCCTTCTGCATCTGTAAGTTCTGCCGTTTTCTCTTTTTTCCTCAAACCCTAGTCAGCACATAGATTACAGTTGACTTTTTTTGCTGAGCCTGTCACAGTGCATTATGGGATAGCTGTCTCCAGAAGCTCACGGCTCGTTCTCTGTGTGCAGACGCTCGTACGTGTGCGATGGCCAACTGTCAGTACGGCTGCGCGGTGATGAAAGGAGAGGTCAAATGTCAGTGTCCGTCTCCAGGACTGCGTCTCGCTCCCGACGGCAGGACGTGTGTCGGTGCGGATGCAGGATCTACACACACATCACTCAAAATACATCAGAGAAACCTGTCACTTTACACTCAAACATCAAAAGATAAACATGAGAAATTACATTTTGCATCGATTATATTTATAATCACTGAATATACATGCTCAATATATATATATATATATATATATATATATAGTTATGTATATAATATTTAATATTTTTGCATTACGTCATAATTTTCCTGACAATCAAGGACATTTGAATTTTATTATTAATTTACTCTGATTCACTCTATAATTTTTACTGTGATTTTACACTCAAAAATCAAGATAAAAACGAGAAATTGAATTTTATTATTAATTTACTCTGATTTACTCTAATTTTTACTGTAATTTTGCCCTCAAATATCAAGATAAAAACGAGAAATTGAATTTTATTATTAATTTACTCTGATTCACTCTATAATTTTTGCTGTAATTTTACACTCAAAAATCAAGATAAAAATTAGAAATTTAATATCATTATTCATTTATTATAATTTACTCTCTAATTTTTACTGTCATTTTACACTAAAAAACCTAAAGATAAAAATGAGAAATTTAGTTTTATGATTAATTTACTCTGATTTACTTTAATTTTTACTGTAATTTTGCACAAAAAATAAAAAGATAAAAATGAGAATTGTTAATTTATTATTTGTTTACTCTGATTCACTGTATAATTTTTGCTGTAATTTTACACTCAAAAATCAAGATAAAAATTAGAAATTTAATATCATTATTCATTTATTCTAATTTAATCAAATTTTTGCTGTAATTTTACACTCAAAGATCAAAAGATAAAAATGAGAAATGTAATTTCATTATTCATTTACTTTATAATTTCTGGGGATATGGATGAGACATTATTTTGCGTGTTTGTGTCAGAAATCTCTGTATTGACTCTAAATGCCTGTGATTTGCTCAGATGTTGACGAGTGTGTGACGGGTCAAGCCAAGTGTGCGAGGTTTCGTAAGTGTGTGAACACGTTCGGCAGCTTCGTCTGCAGATGCCATGAAGGATTTGAGCTGAAGCACATTGACGGGAAATATCACTGCACAGGTGTGTTTAGAGACCAACCACATTAAACTGCATTAAATGCGTCACAGACTCTAAACTTTTGTTTTTTCCAGATAAGAAGTTTCCTTCTGTTTGCTATGACAAGCCAGGACACAAGAAATGCAGATGTACACCAGGTGTTAATGGGAAGGGTTACGACTGCAAATGTGAGTGAGTGTGATCTTACAATAATTCACCACGCAATTGATTGAAAATTGATTGATTGCTGTGTGTTTTTTAGCTGTTGTTAAAGTCACTATTGAACCTGCAAGACCAGTGAAAGTCACAGCCAGTCTGACCACCATCTCCACGGCAACAACTCCCATGACGACCACCAAAGAAGTAACCACAACAACAACAACCATAGCCATTCCCGCCACAACCGTCACCACAGCAACTTCAGCTCCAACAAGCAGAGCTGTTACAAAAGTAACACCAACTGTTACTTTTACTGTTGCTATGACAACGACGGAATCTACAACTACAACAGCCCTCGCAACAACAACTACGACGTCCACAACTGCAGAGACACTTCCAACCACAAGCCCCATTATAACAACAACAGCAGCGACTGTAGCGAACACGACCCCGGAGACGAGCTCCACGACGACTCTGGACAACCGCGTCCACAGAGAGAGCACGGCAAAGCCCAGAGGAGACGTACACAGTGAGACATGCTGAACATTTCACACATACAGCTACTATAAACATTAACATTATACACGTCTTGTTCAAAAGTTTGAGGTCGGTAAGTCTCTTCTGCTCACTAAGGCTGCATTTATTTAATCAAAAATAGACTTCAGTTTGGTATTTTTTTTACGGGGCCCTGCACATGACATGCAATGACGTGCGCACGATTTACTAATTTATTCCCTCGATTTGCTAAATCGTGCGCACCATTTACTAATATGTTCCCTCGATTTATAAATCGTTTGCATTTCATTACCTTGATTTGCTAAATCATTTTTCTAAATCATTCGCACGATTACTAATTCGTTCCCTTGATTTGCTAAATCGTTTGCATAATTACTATTTCGTTACCTCGATTTCTAAATTGTTCGCACGATTACTATTTTGTTATCTTGATTTGCTAATTCGTTCACACGATTTACTATTTCGTTCCCTCGATTTCTAAATCGTTCGCACAATTTACTATTCGTTCCCTCGATTTCTAAATCGTTCGCACGATTACTATTTTGTTCCCTCGATTTCTAAATCGTTCGCACGATTACTATTTCGTTACCTCGATTTGCTAAATAGTGCGCACGAATTACTATTTCGTTCCCTCGATTTCTAAATCGTTCGCATTACTATTTCGTTACCTCGATTTGCTAAATAGTGCGCACGAATTACTATTTCGTTCCCTTGATTTCTAAATTGTTTGCACGATTTACTATTTCGTTACCTCGATTTGCTAAATCGTGTGCACGATTTACTATTTCATTCCCTCGATTTCTAAATCGTTCGCACGATTACTATTTCGTTCCCTCGATTTCTAAATTGTTTGCACGATTACTATTTCGTTCCCTCGATTTCTAAATCGTTCGCACAATTACTAATTCGTTCCCTCGATTTCTAAATCGTTTGCACGATTACTTTCGTTACCTCGATTTCCTAAATCGTTCGCACGATTACTATTTCGTTCCCTCGATTTCTAAATCGTTCGTACGATTACTAATTCATTCCCTCGATTTCTAAATCGTTCCCAAGATTACTATTTCGTTACCTCGATTTGCTAAATAGTGCGCACGATTTACTATTTCGTTCCCTCGATTTCTAAATCGTTCGCACGATAACTATTTTGTTACCTTGATTTGCTAAATCGTGCTAATAGTTTTTATATGAAATATATTTTCTAAAACATGTTTTATTCTAAGTATCAAATTCATAAATCTAAACAAGTTGTGTTCCAAATTTGAGGTTTATATCTCAAAAAATGAGCTTTCAGTAAGATTTTGTTTGGGTGCAGTACCAAACGCTTCCACTAGATTAAATTTGCCTCCCAGTCATTTCCAATGCGCTCATTTTTGACCGTGAACACTACAAGTATGACTATTTTTTAGGACCATTTAACCTTTTCGAATCATGTCCATGTTTTTTGTGTGTGTTCTCATAGCAATTACCAAAACTTTTATTAAGTTTCGTACCATTCTGATGAAATAAAAAATTCTAAAAAACCAAAACGTAAAATCTTATGGTCAAAAATGACCAAAGAGCACCAGAGGGTTAACATTATAACAACTGAGTGTTCACTAGATAATTTCTGATTGGTTTCTTTGTCTCTTTTAGTCCCACGTTACGAAAACAACCTTTTTGACTGGGACTTTGATGTTGAGCTGGGAAACACAGCGGAGCATGTGCGAGATGATCCAGGTACGATTCACAATTTTTTGCAAAACAGACGGGACAAACCAGTGAATCTTACTGACGTGTGTGTGTGTGTGTGTGTGTGTGTGTGTGTGTGTGTGTGTGTGTTTCAGCGGCTGGTGTTGTGAGCTGCTCATTTGATGAGGGTTTGTGTGTTTGGATGACTGACTCAGAAGGAGATCTAGAATGGGAAATCAAAGATGATCCCGCAGGTAAAACACATCAGAATTACACAGAATATCTAGTCATAAACCTCCTATTGCCTATAACACAAAAATGACAATGGATTTCCAGAAATGAACTAATAATGCTGTATTTACACACATACAACAAAAGCTTTCTTACCTGTCAATCACTCTCAGGTGGGCGGTACCTCTCAGTACCAGAGGCTACGAATAAGCGAAGTGTCAGAGGGGCGCGGCTTACTGTGCCACTGGCCACACCCACAAAGGCGTGGCAGGGCGGTGACCTCTGTCTGGCATTTAGACACCGTCTCCATGGACACCACATCGGCTCTCTGCAAGTGTTTGTCAGGAAGGGGCGGAGTCACAGCCCGTCCATCTGGACCAGGACTGGAGGACATGGCTGGAGACACACCCAAATCACACTTGGGGGGCGGGGCCTTATTGATGTAAGCATGAATAAATCATCAGGTGCTAATACATATGAATGCTGAACCAGTTCATTGCTGAACTTTTAAGTCCCACCAGGATTTTTGCAAAATGACTGATTTTGTGATTTTTTTTTTTATAATTAGAATATCACATTTACTATATTATGTATGACACTAGATGTACAACAGTCACTGTAGACTGAATTAATCTGTATGTTTCTTTATCACATTAACCTGTCAATAACTTTTAGCACTGTACTTTTTGCGTTTATTTTGGTGAATTAAGCAGGATTGCAAACATGTAACATTTTGTTGATTTTTCATTGAGTTTCGAGATCAAAATCGTGAAAAACTATTATATTAGTATCCATCTTGCTGACTGATGTTGTTTTGTATCAGATTGTGCTGAAAGCAGAGAGACGGCGAGGGAAACATGGAGAAATCGCAGTGGATGATCTTAGCCTGCGACGAGGAGCCTGTAGTGATAGAGACAACAGGACAGAGTGACACACACACACACACACACACTAGATTGTATTTGTTTTCAAGTTAATGATGTGTATATATATAGGCCATTCTACAGATTTAAAATATCAGTAAGCCTAATATATATAAAATCATCATTTATTGGGTTCTTTCAATTGGGAGGTGTCTGTCCCGAATCCTAACCTCTAAATTTCAACTTGTGAAAATGATATTAAAATAATTTTTGTGTTTTTTCCCGTTGTTGTTTTTAAAAATATATTTTAGATTTTTTTTTTTTAAAAAGTGAAGTTAAAAAAAATTATTTATTTTATATTTTATTTTTAAATCATGAAACTTTATGTAAAAAAAATGTGTCCCGCATTTTCATGTCACTACCGAAACAGTGTGTGTTTTAGTCCACTAGTTGAGACACTTCTACATTTTTGATCAGGAAATACTCCTGTGTCCCTCCCTCTCATAGCCTCTCTTTCAGAGTAGATAGGTCCATCATTTTGAGTTAAATGTGTTCAAAAGTCAGAAAATCTGTGTGTAACTTTAAGCAACGTCACTACCAAACACCTTTTTTCTGCAATTAAGCAAACTTTTTTGGGTGTTATTCCATAAAATTTAGTTTTTATGTGTGTACAACTGTTCAGAACTGTGCTAACTAACCATGTGCTGATTTTTGCACATGGTTTTTTTGAGCTAGGCTCAAAAATATCAAAAATATCTAAAATTGTCACTACCGAAACAGTCACGACCGAAACATGTGGTGAAGTTTCGGTTGTGACATCATTGTTTTTTGACTATTATTCGATAAAATTTTGTTTGTTTTCTGTGTACAACTGTTCAGAACTGTGCTAGCTAACCATGTGCTGATTAGCATCTTTGAGCGCCTCAAAAATATCTAAAATTGTCACTACCGAAACAGTCACGACCGAAACATGTCATCATTGTTTTGGTAGTGACAAAAGGGAACACATAATCCTTTATTTGGGGGAAATAAACAAATTTTTAGTACAGTTATGCAAATCATTAGTATTTTAATATGTTTTAGTATGTGAGTTAAAATTGTGTAATGTGATGTGGTCACTACCAACACATTACTGTCACTACCGAAAATGTGCAGTCATGACCGAAACATGGGATGTTTTGTCAAAAATAAAGTATATTGAATGATCAACTAAGATGTTATTATAGTGTTTGGTTCAATGTATATTCAAACTAATGAATCCTTCACTTTGAAATCAGTATGATAAACTTTATGACTTTTACAAAGAAAGATTGGATTCAAAATACAACAAATCTCATAAATTACACTTGAAATATTGTTAAAATTGTAATTGTTATTGATTTACCTGTGAAAACTTTTTAATAAAATAGCAAAAAAATATATTCCCAAGGTAGATGTAAACAAAATGTCAATAGGTCAATGTAACCCTTCTTATTAAATTATTTATTATTGTGTTTCGGTAGTGACAAATTTGGGGAGAGGAAAAATATTCCAAAACTTTCTGAAAATACAATATGAGAATTAACTGAACAATTACTAGAAATGTGTACCTTGGATATTATACAATTTGCATACATACAAAATTAGTGGAAAAATATTTTTTTTCAAGACGTTTCCAACTCTGACTCTGAACCAATTCTGTAGAATGGCCCATATATATATATATATATATATATATATATATAATCATTATTTTAATTATTTAAATATAATATTTGAATATATATTAAAATAGTTAAATATACATTTTCACACATTGCAGTAGTAGAATTTAGGGTGGAATTTAATTGTCTTTAAAACAATGTAACAAAATCGTACATAAATTCTTTTATTTGAAGGAATATTCCAAAACACTTTTTATGAAATATGACCCGACATATTTAGTGAGATTCAACAACAAACTTACACGTGTTTGTTTCAGTGGTTTGATTAATGTTTATATTTTTCTACATCATTAGATCAGTAATAATTAGTGTTAGTAAATCTGTATTATCAGTGGCCTTGTCATTTAAATTATTTATAAATAATAATTATTATTACTATTTTTTTTATCTAGTTCTATTCGTGTTCAGTTCTTTCTCACTTCTCTCAGTGTTATTGTGATCATGAAATGTTGTAAATACGTTCTGTTTTTGTATCTGAGTGTGTATTTAAAGCTTAAAGTGCTTTATAAACTTGAATCAAAAGCTCTGTTGTTCATCATTTTGATTGATCTGATTGCAACAGATTTATGCAACAATTCTAGCTTGCTTCCTAATCTAATTGTCTAACAAACCAGCAATTGTCCGA
>CM077446.1:1302500-1365000 GCA_039654765.1 Mylopharyngodon piceus
GTTAAAGGAACGTTCCATTTTGCAAACATTATGAGGACGTTAATTTTGAATGTTTTTGAACGTTCTGAAACAAGTAGTAACATTAAAAAAACGGTCCAGCTGTAACGTTTCTGAAAAAAAAAAATGCTCTATGAACGATGTATAAATAATGTTTTTGTGCTAACACTTTGAGAACATTATTAAAGAACCGATAACTTTGAACGAACGTTCCATTAATGCTACTGGAAGAACGTTTGTTCATAACTTTGAGAACCTTGCCAGAACGTTCTGAGAATGTTCCCTGTTAGCTGGGATGTTTTTGTTCCTACACACACCCACTTTGATAATTTAATTTGTGCACATATAATAATCCATAATCAACAACAATGTTCCAAATCTTGAACATTTTCCTGCTTGTTTTGTTTGTCATGTTGTTGTTGTGTCTGTGGTTTGAGTTTGTGTGCTTGTTCTGACAGAAGTGTTTCATGAGTTTCTGTGTATTTGTTGTGATGTTTTGTGCATGTTGTGTTCAGTTCAGTGTCTGTACGTTAATGTACGTGTGTGTATTCATGCGTTAACGGTAATGGGAAGAGAGAGTTGATCTTGTGGCTTGAGCAAGTGTGTGTGTATTTATAGTGTCTGGACAGTGACAGCTGACACACACACACACACACACACAGGGTCCTTTCTGCCAGAACTCAATCTGTGCCAGACATATTTATGAATGAATTCATGAGCGCTGATGTTTGTTTTGTGTCTCAGGTGCAGATGTCTCATAACAGACCTCCGGCCTCCATATCAGATCCTCAGGATGAGGATAAGATGATGGAGATTTTCACACAGCAGCTTCTGTTCCTGCAAGAGAAAGCCAGTGAGACTATCACACACACACACACACACACTTGTTTGGCTGTCTTTGTAAGGACATTCATTGACAATGCATTCCCTAACATTAACCATCACAACTAAGTGTCTAACCCGAACACAAACCTTAAAGGAATAGTTCACCCAAAAATGAAAATTATCCCATTATTCAGACACAATCGGAGTTATATTAAAAATATCCTGGCTCTTCCAAGCTTTATAATGAGAGTGAATGGGGGTCGAGATTTTGAAGCCCAAAAAAGCCCACCCATCCATCATAAAAGTAATCCATACGACTCCAGGGCCTTCTGAAGCGAAGCGATGGGTTTTTGTAAGAAAAATATCCATATTAAATATCCATATCCATATCAGAAGGCCTTTATTAACCCCTGGAGCCGTATGGATTACTTTTATGATGGATGGATGCGCTTTTTTGGGCTTCAAAATCTCGACCCCCATTCACTCCCATTGTAAAGCTTGGAAGAGCCAGGATATTATTTAATATAACTCTGATTGTGTTCGTCTGAAAGAAGATAGTCATATACACCTAGGATGGCTTGAGGGTGAGTAAACCTTGGGAGAACTAACCCTTTAATCTCCAAGCTAACAGGAAACGTTCTCAGAACTTTAGCTAACGTTCTTGCAAGGTTCTCTCAAAGTTATGTTGCACATGTTTATTTTTAACATGTTTGTGTTTTTTTGTGTTTGTTTGTGTAGTGCTGCAGGCGTCAGTGAGGGAAGAGAAGAAACTGCTTGTTGAAAATGCCAAACTGAAGAAAGACATCGATGATCTGAAGAAAAACCTGCAGGAAACACAGAAGAGGAAAGCAGGTACTTTAAATCCACACAAATCCATTTGTTTTTTGATAAAAACAAATTAATGTGGAACATCACACAGAAAACATGTAGACCACGTGAGAAACACAGCTGTAGATATGCAGTAGCACACACATGTAGATGTGTGTGTGTGTGTTTCAGTGAAGCTGCATCAGGAGCGAGTTCTGACGGCATCAATCGCATCTAAATCGGCCCTGCTGGGGGACACGGCCCCTCCATCAGAAACGGCCCCGTCGTCCCAATCGGAGACGAGCGCCACACACTCTCGTCATGAGGGGAGACGCAGGAGAGACAGGAGAGGTGAGTCTGACCAAACCCTGGAGTCATTCTCAAGAAAACAAGACCGTTTGTGTGGACTATTTTTATCATTTCATTTGAAGACCGCACTGCTGAACTCTTAAAGGAATCATATTTTAGTTCGATTCCCAGTGAGTGCATGAATTGATCAAAAGTAAACCTTGAATGGAATGCAAGACTACGAAAGCTTGTTTACGCCGCGGGGAAAAAAAAGGTAATTGAGTTTATATCTCACAATTGTTTTTTTCTCACAATTGTTTTTATATATCAATTTTTTTCTCACAATTTCCAGATCATATTTCACAATTTTTTTCTCACATTTGCAAGTTTATATCGCAAGTTTATGAGAATTTCTGACTTTTTTTCTCGCAATTGTGAATTTATATCTCACAATTATTCTCAAATCTCAAAATTGAATTTTTTTTATCAAAATTGCGGGTTTTTTATCTCACAATTATTTTTTTTTTCTTGCAATTGCAAGTTTATATCACAATTTTGACTATTTCTCAATTGCGAGTTTATATCTTAATTGACTTTTTTCTCAAAATTGCAAATTTATATCAATATATTATTTTTTATCTTGTAATTGTAATTTTATATCTCAGTTGTTTTTTTTCTCGCAATTGTGACTAAATCTCAATTCTGGCTTTTTTTCTCACAATTAGTTTTTTCTCGCAACTGTGACTTTATATCTCTCAATTCTGGCTTTTTTTTCCCACAATTGCAAATTTAAATCTTTTTTTTGCAGTTGTGAGTTTACATCTCACAATTATTTTTTTCTTTCAATTGCAAGTTTATATTTCACAATTCTCCCCCAACCCCCAACTCGCAAGATAAAAAGTCGCAATTACCTTTTTTATTTTTTATTCCGTGGCGTAAACAAGCTTCCATAGCAAATCGCTTTGGATAAATGCCAAATGCATAAGTGTAAATGCAGCCACCACAGACACAGAGAGTACAATACTCAGATTAGTGATCAATAAATGAGGATTCTTCAACATTTGATTCTTACAGAGATTCATTTCTATTAAGAGATTTGCGTGTCGTGTGTGCGTCTCAGGAGCAGGTGCGGACGCGGCGCTTCCAAAGACTTCTGAGTGTGTTCTGATGCGAGAGCAGAAACCCGACGTGTCCCGCCTGGACCTGCGAGTCGCTCGGATTCTGGACGTCCGGAAACATCCAGATTCAGCATCACTGTACGTCCAGGAGGTGGAGTTAGGAGAACCCGCTCCCAGAACCGTGGTCAGTGGACTGACCGATCACACGCCTCCGGAACAGGTTAAAAACACCATTTTACAGTTTTTTTACTTTTGATCAATTTAATGCATCCTTGCTGAATAAAAGTATTAATTTCTTTAAAAAAGAAATAAATAATAATAATAATAATACGGACCCTATACTTTTGAATGGCTGCATGCAATTTTTTTTAATGGTCAAGTCATTGTGTATTGTGTTTGTGTGCAGTTGGTCGGCTGTCTGGTGGTTTTGTTGTGTAACGTGCGGCCAGTGAAGGTACGAGGTGTTCAGTCGCAGGCCCGCCTCCTCTGTGCTGTCAATCAAGAGAGGATGGAACCCTTGACTCCACCCACTGGTGCTCAGCCAGGCGACAGAGTCACTTTCCAGAGTTTCCCCGGTAAGAGCTGCTCATCATAAACCGCTCATAAACAGCCGTCAGAGTTTGTAATGGACTCTGTTTGTGATGTGCAGGTGAACCAGAGAAAGAGTTGAATCCCAAACAGCGGATCTGGGAGCGTTTACTGCCCGACCTGTGTACAGATGCGAAGGGCGTGGCCACGTATAAGGGCGTGGCGTTTGAAGTCCGTGGGAAGGGCCTCTGCCGGGCCCCGAGCATCAGCAACGGCGGGATCAAATAAAAATGAAAGCTCTGTCATTCATGATCAAAATCACACCAATAAATTATTAAAATCCAAAAAGCCTCAGTGTTCTGCATTTAACTTGCATAAATAGATCAATCAGTTTTATATATTGACATATCGTATATAATAATTTAATATATAATAAATAAAATTTATATGACACATAATATCTATCACATTAGAAAATATGCTTCAGGTCTTGTCACTTTTTTTCAAAACATTAAAGCTCATCAAGATGGTTATCCTGTCATTCATGATCAAAATATCACCAATAAATTATTTAAAACCCCAAAAGTTTCAACTTTTCAAACAGTTAACGCACATAAATAAATGGTAAATGATTATTTATTCTCACCAATAATAAACGATTAAAAACCGCCAATATTCACAGTAGATCTAGGCTGTCAAGCTCCAAAAAAACACCATAAAAGTATATTAAAAGTATATGGAAGTATGACGTCACTGTCGGCCGGAGCGACTGCGGTTACGCCCACTGAGTGGCAGCATTGGTTTTCAGCGTGAATGGCGCGAAAAACATCTAAAACGGGAAAGAGTTTTACGATTGACTGTACAGATCGATTTGACAAGAAATCTGAGGTATATTTTTAAAGACTTCCGAGAACTACAGAAAAGAGAAACAAATGGATCACTGAAATTCACAGAAATTGCATTATATCTATACAATATATATTGTATTGTTATATATTGTGTTGACAACTCATCGATTAAATATTTAGCATCTTATATTCTGCATAACTGGATGTTTTAAATAAACACTGACAAAAACTATACAAGTTTTAGGGCTGGACGATATGACGATATATATATAACACTGATATAAGTGATCACCTGTATTGTATTTATATAAAGCGTTCGCAGGCAAATTTGCCTTATGTATTTCCCCAGCGTCGAAATCAGGCACGATTCCTTGCTCCATGTCGATATCCATGGATTACTGGATCTTTGGTAAGTTGTAAGGAACACTGTAGAGTCCAACCTTTTGTTTAAACCGATAATCGTTTGTTTTACTCGCGTTTTCGCAGTTTCCCCTATTAAATCCAGTCACTCTTTTGCCACTCAGTCCGGCTGAGGGGGCGTGTTCCGGCGGGAAAGTGACGTCAAAGCGTAGTAACATTGATCAAGCTCAAAATCATTGTTTTTACAGTATTTTTGTTATATTTAAAGGGTTTGTTCACCCAAAAATGAATATTCATTAATTACTCACCCTCATGTCGTTCCAAACCTGTAGGACGTTCGTTTATCTTCGGAACACAAATTAAGATATTTTGATTAAATCTGAGAGCTACCCTACCATTTTCAAGCCCCAGAAAGGTAGTAAAGACATATTTAAAGTAATCCATGTGACTCCAGTGGTTTAACCTCAATTGTTTGCACAAAAAACATAATTTACCATTTTATTTACAAAAATATTAATCTTCAATGTGCGTTCACGCAACATCTGCTCTCGCGTGAACACAACGCATGCATCCTGGTGCTCTAGTGAACACGTGGCGTGTTGGAGATTAATATTTTTGTAAATAAAGCTGTAAATTATGTTGTTTTTTGGCCAACAAAGCACTCGCATAAATGGAATAATCTGAACGATTATCTTTATTTTTATTTTATATATCAATATATCATATAATAATATAATTATTATAAATAAAATAAATATAATATTTTATATTATGATATAATATAGTTGATATAACAAATAATTAAAATTAATATGGTGGTGCTTATGAAAATTTATTTGCATTTTTATGAGTACAAAAAAACAAAAGGGAGGTATGGTAAAAGGCAAACAATGATCAAATAAATATTCAAAAAAAATCTAAGCTTTAAATGTTTTACAAGTTTACAGTTCAGTTTTTGCATTTCTGAAAGAGTTCCAGTCTCATTCCTGAGGCTAGTATTGCACAACACGAAGTTTTTTTTGTAATTTGTAACCACTCTGACGAAATGATTCGTGTAGTGGGCGTGGCTGCAGGTGTGGGCGGGGTTAAAGCCCACCCCCATAAACCGTCCTTCAGAGAGTCTTCCGGCGCTAAACAGGTAAATCGTCTGCTTCACATCACTCGTCTCGTTTTTGTTTTATTAACGCTGTTTTATGTGCGTGAGGTGTTGGATTTTAACTTTCATCAGGTATGTAAATCGATTCTTGTTTGTCTCTGTTGTTGTTTTGCGTATGAATTGACTTTACTGTGGATGAACGCTCAAGTAAAAACCGAGAGGTTCATGAAATACCTGATCTGATGTGGTTTAGAATAATTTCTGTAAAGAAAGTCACAAAACCTAGTGAGTTTTCTCCTTAGACAGCATTTTGCGGCGTTTTTGATGTCTAGGTAGGCTGTGTTTTGAGACGCGTTCTCTGTGTTTGTGTTTATTTCTGGATCTTGAGATGGTTTTACTGGCAGCCACGCGCTGATCCGGATCGATCATCATTCCATTACGATCCGGATGGTTCTGGAACTCTCTTTTTTGGGCTCCGATGATGATGCTGCTGCTGAAGGTCTCAAGGGGCGCGCCGCGCGTTGTGTGTGCGCGTGCACAGGTGTGAGGTCAATGACTTCTGAGGCAGCTCAGCAATGCTGTCAAATCAGATCAGTTAACTGTCAAACATTTACACACGATGAGTCGAATATCCTGTGACTTTTCACATACACCATTGTAATTCTGTGGTGTATTCTTTAACCTGTTCACTGTCACTTAAATCTTGTAGTTCATGAATGCTTTTGAATACAGACCTAAGGGGAAAGCACGAAAACAGTTATAAAAGTTTAAGTTTACTGCAACAACATAAAGTGTCCTAACATTCACACTTTTTTTTGGTTAAGTGCATCATCTGGGTATTTGAAGTGTACTTCTAATTGTTGGAATTATCAGTGTGAACTCTATTTATGCTACAAACCAGCATAGAATAGTGCATAAAGTACAGAATTGGGACGCACCTAAATATTGCATGTGTCTTCCTACCTTCCTAAAGTAGAATCATATAGATATGAAGTTTGTAGTTCATTTCTGGGGTTTTAGCAGGGGAGAATCTAGACGAATCAGGACGGCTCAAACCGGTCCGACTGCCGTAGGGTCAGTCCATAGATCTGAATGAGAAATGTGAACATGTGTTACAGGTTTCAGGGTGTGTCTTAGGTTCACACACAAACACACACACATTCACAGTGAAACGCCCAAACATTTGCGGAGTGAACTAAATAAACACACCTGCCTACAGGTTCTATATGATAGAGGGATATAATAACAATATGCATGGAAAACCGTGTCAGAAATTGTTGGAATGTGAGTTTAGTTCATGCATTGATAATCTTGTTAATGTTATGATGTTTTTGTATAAATTAGGGGTGTGACGGTACGCAAACATGACGGTTCGGTACAGCAGAGAGGAGAAAACTAAACATAAAATTGCTTATTTTTTATTCTTTTTTTATTAAACAATAGTTTATTGAACAAATTGTGTGTCTCTCTCTGTAAATAAATGAAATTATAATTAACATTTTCTTAAGGATAACAAAAAAGCTATCTCAGCTAATGCTGTAAACTAAGTACGGGAGCACTTTCTTGCACATTACTGTAACAATTACAGTTAACAACAGAGCCAAACTGTTAAATTCATTTGATATTTATTTTTAGATATAATAATCAACACTATTAAAAAAACATGTAAATTGCACATACGGAAGATTTTGCATTATCCAATTATAAAATTATTTTTCTACTCCAATTCATTTTTGAAATATAATTTACACAGTTACTGTTCTAGCTTGTTTTCATGACAAATATATGTAAACATATTAAATAATTAAGACGTTACTAACAGGTAAAGCAAATATAATGAATATATAAGCTAATAGTGCATATATTTAGTGAAATGAGTTCATTTCTCTAGTGAACTAACATGCTGTGGACACTGAATGACTTGCCTGAGGTCAATGTAATGCTATGTGAGATATTATTCTCAAGCTGTTTTATTGATGTCTTTCCGCAGTTGAAACACTGGTTGAGAGATTACACGTAAACATATCTATGTATAGATCATCTGTTCTTCTTCTTCTGCGCTTTTTCCTGTTGTGGTGGTTAGCAAACAGCATTGCATTACCGCGCATGCCCCCTTCTGGATTGGAGTATGGCTCGCCTGTGACTGACTGTATTCGTCGTCTGACTGTATGCACCGAACCGTGACGGTTATATATTCTCATTTGTTTTTTACTCTAGAACACACATGACCAGCCTAAAAAAATCTCATTTTATATCATGATGTAAGCTAAAATGATCAGAATTCATTTGACATATGCGACAGATTTGTGTTTTTCCCCACTAAAGTAGATGGAGCTGTACTGGACTTGACTATACTTGTTTCCAAGATGAATTGCCTTAAAATTATTGGTTAAATAGAGGAAAAACAAGCCATTTGTAGTGTAGATTTTTGTCATGTTTGTACAATGTCATAAAATGCCAAATAACTGTATTTATTTCTGAGACAGTCATTGAATCAGTCACCGAGTCAAACATATTGAGGTCATGTGACAGCAGTTTGACATGTTTATTGTGGCATACTGCATATTGTTTACAATATTACATTAAAATTGTGTTTAATATTTAATAGTATTCCACTCTGTTTTTGTGTTTAGTGTATGAGCGATGGCAGCATCTCAACTCCTGGACGAACAAGATGACAGAGACAGCGGCGACTTCCATGTGATGGTGATGGTAGAGGATAGGACATGCCCCCAAATCGGACTGACACGCCCCTCTACGGACACGCACAGTAGCGGTCAGGTTGCAGACAAGCCAAACGACAGCAAGCCAACGCGTTTGGCGCGGGGTTTCCGTAAAGCCTTGCGGAAAAACCAGGATTACATCCGCATCACAATCCCAAAATCCAGCGTCTCTCGGCTGCCGTCGGAATGGTGGAAGACGGGAATCGCCTTCATCTGGGCCGGTTTTAACCTCATCCTTACAACCGTCATGATCACCATCATCCACGAGAGAGTCCCGGATAAGTCCGTCAGCCCGCCATTACCGGACAAGTTCTTTGATTACGTGCCGCGTATGGAGTGGGCGTTTTCCGTCACTGAGGTCAACGGAATGATCCTGGTGGCTCTGTGGTTCATCCAATGGCTCTTCCTCAAGCACAGGTGAGAGTCTATCTGGATGGAATCATTTCTATGGTCTAACCAACTTTGATTTGAAGCAAAAAAAAAAAAGAAAATCGAAAAAGGTACAAGACTGGTAACTTAACGGCTTTAGTGAGGGAAAGAACTACAATCCCATGAAGCATTGCGAACAGCATAAACGTAATTATGAGAAATATAAACCTAGTCATTTAAAAATGTTGATTAAATATATAAAACAATTATAAGTTTATTGCACAATATGCATATGTATACAAATATTTAAATATATTGAGAGTGTAGAGAGATTACATCTTTCGCAGTGTATCATGGGAGTAGGCGGAGCTAAAGAGCTGTTTTGGCATGATTTGCTCATTGCCACTCTGATTGGTGGGATATTCTGTACATCATCATGGGTAATGTAGTTTTTCTCTATGAATTAAGCTGTTATACTTGATTATTTTAAGTTGAATTAATATGAATGGAAAATACAAATATATATACAAATATTTAAATTGAGAGCGTAGAGAGATTACATCATTCGCAGTGCTTCATGGGAGTGGGTGGAGCTAAAGAGCTCTTTTGGCATGATTTGCTCGCCGCCACACTCTGATTGGTGGGATTTTCTGTACAGCATCATGGGTAATGTAGTTTTTCACTACGAATTAAGCTGTTATACTTGATTATTTTAAGTTGAAATAATGCAAACAGATAATACAAATATTTAAATATATTGAGAGTGTAGAGAGATTACATCATTCGCAGTGCTTCATGGGAGTGGGTGGAGCTAAAGAGCTCTTTTGGCATGATTTGCTCGCCGCCACTCTCTGATTGGTGGGATTTTCTGTACAGAATCATGGGTAATGTAGTTTTCCACTACAAATTAAGCATGTTAAACATGATTATTTTAAAAATAAGTTGAAATAATGCAAACGGATAATGCAAATATATACAAATATTTAAGTATATTGAGAGCGTAGAGAGAGTTCATCATTTGCAGTGCTTCATGGGAGTGGGCGGAGCTAAAGAGCTCTTTTGGCATGATTTACATTGATAATGCGAATGGAACAGGTTTTCTTTAATGCAGCTCTGCGATACGTTTCTTGCTGTGAACGGGCCTTAAAGATAACTTTAACGATAACTATATTAGCGTCCACTCCACACCAATGGACCAAAAATCGTTCTGAAACAAAATCGTTCTGAAAGTGATTCCAACAATATCGTTTCTCTGTGCCGTTATCATTTTAGTTCTGCTGTTCATAGAACAATTTTTAGAACGTTATAGTGTTTGTCCATGGTGTGAACGGACGTTAAGGTTAGGTTAAGTTAGCAGCATTGCTATTTTTATTTAGTTACTCCCCAACACTGCTTTCAAATCATTGCCTCGACTGTTGATAAAACATCATATTCTATGCAGTTGCAAATACAAACTCGACTCAATCCCTTGATTCCTCCTCGTCCCGTTGTGTTGACAGAGCCATCGTGGGCCGAAGGTTTTTCTTCCTGCAGGGAATGTTGTATTTGTACCGAATGGTGACCATGTACATCACAACTCTTCCGGTTCCCAGCATGCACATGGACTGCGCCCCGAAGGTGAGTGCTGCTCAACCAACACCAACACGGAGTACAGAATCTCCGGATCAAAATACAGGCAAAAAAGGAGAAGAAACAAGGGATAAAAACATTGCTTACACATGTTGTAATCCTTGAAAAAAAAAAAAAAAACGATTTTCGGTCTTCATGTTCGTTCTTCTTCTCTCCGTAGCTCTACGGTGATTCTCACGGCAAGATCAAGCGAGTTTTGCAGCTGGTGTCTGGAGGAGGTTTGTCCATCACAGGCTCCCATCTCATGTGTGGAGACTTTCTGTACAGCGGCCACACGGTCATGCTCACCCTCACCTTCCTCTTCATCCAGGAATGTAAGTATGAGGAAATTATTTATTTATTTATTTATTTTTTTTAACCACCATGACTGGTAAATGCCCAATTTTACCAGCCTTTTTTTAGTCAGTATTCCTCTTGAAGTGAATTTAATGACAAAGAACACGGTTCTCTTGCACAATTTCCTTTGAAAGTGGTGTTTTTGTCTGTTTTAGTTGTGATCAGGTTTCAGTCAGCTTCATATTCACACTGTTGTTCTGTTACGCATGGATCAAATGAATAATGGCATCACAGCTAACAGGGAATGTTCCCATAACTTTCAGTAACGATTTTTTAAGATTATGTAAATGTTAGGACAAAATAATGTGTATGGAACGTTCTTATAACATTATAAAGATTTGATGTACGTTCTCGTAATGTTAAGGAAACGTTCTTAGAACGTTGTTCTCGGAATGTCCTTATGTTGATATTTTCTGAATGTTTTTGTAATGCTAGCAGAAAACATTGTGGAAATGTTTGTGGAACGTCCATATATTTGTTTTTGATGAATGTTCTTAAAATGTTAATAGAAAATGTTCTTGAAATATTACTAAACTTTTTTTTTTTTTTTTTTTTTAGCCATTATTCTCAGAAAGTACTTAGAAAATCAGAGAGAAGGATCAGCTAATGGAACGTTCTCAGAACTGCTCAATAACGTTCTTCAGTAATAACAATAGAACGTTTTCATAACATTTTCAAAATACTAGAACGGAATGTTCCTCTAACGTTCACATAACCAAGAAGAAACGTTCTTTATATGGTATAAAAATGGGCGAGCCAACAAGGAGCCATTATCAGACAATTAAGGATCTCATGTGATTATTTTTCTAAATTATTTTGTGGATGTCCCAGTTAGATTAAATGTCCATCTTATATTTTTATTGCATTTGTGGGTTAATAAAAATGTAACTAGTTGTTTAAAATAGGCATATAATATAGTAATATTCAGGCCACTAAATCGAATCAAATCGTTTTGAGGTATCGGCAAATATTGTATTATTAAATATTGTGCGTTCACAAGCCCAAATGTTTGCTCTGAGAGCCTCTACTTGAATTTTGTGTGGTTACAATTGTAAGTTTGTTGTTTTGTGTCATAGATTCGCCCCGCTCACTGTTTTGGCGTTGCTATCATGTGATCTGCTGGTTACTAAGCGCAGTGGGTGTGGTCTGTATCCTGATAGCGCATGAGCATTACAGCGTGGATGTAGTGGTGGCATATTTCATCACCTCACGCCTCTTCTACTGGTACCACACCATGGCCAACAACCAGGTAGAAGCCCACGGAAACTACGTATCCTATAAAAGCGAAATTTCACTTCCATTCAAATTTTTTGAGCAAATAAATGCAATTAAATTATTAATTATTCCAAACTTTTGACTGCTAGTGTACATCAAAAAAACTGTTTATCTACACTATTAGTGTACTTGTTCTTACTAAATGGCAAATTGGACCAAAATAATCGCCATGTTTTGATTCTCTCCTAACTTTGTAGGCATTAAGAGGATCTCCTCACAACTATCTGAACCGAACGTGGTGGAACCTTGTGTTTAACTTCCTGGAGAAGAACGTTAAGACAACGGTTCCCTGCACGTTCTCATGGCCCGTGTCGCTTCCGTCTGCGTGCTTCAAGAACCCGTGCAGGAGCTACTCAAAAGTGCAGAGCACTCGAGATGAATGATGCGATCAAGTGTCAGACTGTGCATTTGTTGGGTAACTAAGTCACTGTGACACAGTAGAAATGTAAATGCGAGTGTTCACCACAAAACACTATCTGTGCAAATTTAGGTCCTGTTTACTTGAAGTGCAGCACCTCGGACCTGTCTGAGAGCTTTTACATGCTTTTGATGGAAGAAAATGTGTGGTTCTTTGTGGTTTATCAGAGTTTATATCAGTATCAACATGCGTCATTCTGCATCAGGGAAAAGAGCATTCAGTGTATGTTCCTGATAGTATTTTGTCACATCCTACTCAGACATAATTAGGATGTTTATATTGTTTCTCAATGAAGGATTGAAAAGTTGTATAGTTTTTAATTTATGTTCATTGCCTGTGAAAGAAATGTTTTATGAAGGTTACAAAATAAATACTATTTTCTTTAGTTCTTGAACTTAAGTCTTATTTCACATACTTTCTATTGTTTACTTGTTCTTATGGATCGATTCTTATACATTTTTCTAGTTTAGTGCAGTTTAAATTTTAAAACTGCAAAGTCATGCTGATTTTTGGGGAAAAACATTGAGCCTATGCATGTGTGGGCCTATGTGACAAACAAGTTTGACTTTGATACAGTCTGAACTGCACAGGGACATACAATACTCAACTCAAAACCACTTTAAACCACATTGTCAATTCTTATAGTTTTAGGATGCTTTTAAACAACATACTAAAAGTCAAAAAGTTTCTTGTACGGATGACATTGTCAAAATGATCCCGGTTCACATGGATCCACGAAAATGACTAAAAACACATGCCAGGCCAGTAGTTGGCGATGCCACTTTGTAAAGAAACACTACATGCCTGCACACATAAATAATGCATCTCCGCTGGTTGGAGTAGTGGTTTTAATCTACACTTTGTTGAAGCATTAATAAACTCAATATCTTGAGCAGCACAAACGCAGTCCTGTAGTCCACCATTGTTTTGGTTGTCAAGTACTCATGCAGTCACAGTTCACAAATTTGCATTGTAGTTTACAGAAATAGCATCTTTGGTGTTTTGGAGCCTGAAAACTGGTTTCAAAGTGCATTGTCATGCAAATGAACAGCCAAGATGCACATTTTGGTTTTTTTGATTATAACTCATTCAAATACCCCCTTAGAATAGAGATTACAAGGAATATGAAAGTAAACTGACATTTATCATGGCATGAAATCACCTTGGAATAGTTTTGAACACTGGTACAGAACAAAGGCTGTATTAGATGTCAATGAGGAGACATTGTGCAAAAGATTTTTTTTTTTTTTTTTTTTTTTTTTTAAAAACAAAGGGGGAGCACTTTTCCAGAATAATAACTGGTTTTATTGACTTAAAACAAGATCTGAAAGGTGACAGTTATGGAGATGAACATAAGCACATCTTCCTATCAACCTCAGGGACAAGGCTGGACTGTTCAGCAGGGACAGATCTAGACTCAGTCAACTTCCCATCAACCTCAGCAGGGAGAGAGCTGGATTCTTCAGCGGGGACATGGCTGGACTCTTCAGAGGGGACAGTGCTTGGCTCGGTCAACTTCCCATCAACCTCAGCAGGGAGAGGGCTGCATTCCTCAGTGGGAAGAGGGCTGGACTCCACCAACTTCCCATCAACCTCGGCAGAAAGTGGGCTGGACTCCTCTGCGGGGACGTGGCTGGACTCCTCTGCGGGGACGTGGCTGGACTCCTCTGCGGGGACGTGGCTGGACTCCTCTGCGGGGACGTGGCTGGACTCCTCTGCGGGGACGTGGCTGGACTCCTCTGCGGGGACGTGGCTGGACTCCTCTGCGGGGACGTGGCTGGACTCCTCTGCGGGGACGTGGCTGGACTCCTCTGCGGGGACGTGGCTGGACTCCTCTGCGGGGACGTGGCTGGACTCCTCTGCGGGGACGTGGCTGGACTCCTCTGCGGGGACGTGGCTGGACTCCTCTGCGGGGACGTGGCTGGACTCCTCTGCGGGGACGTGGCTGGACTCCTCTGCGGGGACGTGGCTGGACTCCTCTGCGGGGACGTGGCTGGACTCCTCTGCGGGGACGTGGCTGGACTCCTCTGCGGGGACGTGGCTGGACTCCTCTGCGGGGACGTGGCTGGACTCCTCTGCGGGGACGTGGCCGGACTCCTCTGCGGGGACGTGGCCGGACTCCTCTGCGGGGACGTGGCTGGACTCCTCTGCGGGGACGTGGCAGGACTCCTCTGCGGGGACGTGGCTGGACTCCTCTGCGGGGACGTGGCAGGACTCCTCTGCGGGGACGTGGCAGGACTCCTCTGCGGGGACGGGGCCCGACTCCTCTGCGGGGACGTGGCTGGACTCCTCTGCGGGGACGTGGCTGGACTCCTCTGCGGGGACGTGGCTGGACTCCTCTGCGGGGACGTGGCTGGACTCCTCTGCGGGGACGTGGCTGGACTCCTCTGCGGGGACGTGGCTGGACTCCTCTGCGGGGACGTGGCTGGACTCCTCTGCGGGGACGTGGCTGGACTCCTCTGCGGGGACGTGGCTGGACTCCTCTGCGGGGACGTGGCTGGACTCCTCTGCGGGGACGTGGCTGGACTCCTCTGCGGGGACGTGGCTGGACTCCTCTGCGGGGACGTGGCTGGACTCCTCTGCGGGGACGTGGCTGGACTCCTCTGCGGGGACGTGGCTGGACTCCTCTGCGGGGACGTGGCTGGACTCCTCTGCGGGGACGTGGCTGGACTCCTCTGCGGGGACGTGGCTGGACTCCGTCAACTTCCCATCAACCTCAGCAGGAAAAGGGCTGGACTCAGTCAAATTCCCATCAATACCTAAAAGTTGGTGAAAAAAAAGCTGCAGTTATCTTTCCTTATGGTCAGTGTCAACCTCATAGTATCAGTAAAGAGTTACCTTTTTGGACAACTAGCCCAGATGTATTCTTCAAAGACAACACAATGGCCATATTACACTTTGCTACCACTGGCCGTGTTGGATTTGGGTTGTTTAAATAAGGAAAAGACAAGGGGCCATCTGGAAAACAAAGTGCATTATAACTTCAATACCAGGAGTCATCAGGCCTCATTAAAATTAGCAACACAGTCTAAACAAAAAAGCATAGTGTCAACATAACCACATAAGAATTGCAAACCTTTATTCTCCAAGCGTACTTGCTCAATACCAGTCTGGTATAAATGACGGCCAACTGGAGAAGCAAATCCTAAAAACAAGATGTAAGGTCAAAAAAAAAAAAAATTACATGTGTATTTAATGTATTTTACATATTACGCTGAGGTGAAAACTTTACCATTGAGTACCAATTGGTGACACAAAAAGACCAAAAACATAACGTTTGAAACAGTCATCTTGATTATAGACAAAACTATCACCAATTTACCTATGCTTTCTAAACTAAGCCTCAAAGCCAGGGCTTTTAAAATAACACAGATTTTCATCACCTGGATTTCTTGTTAGTGACAATTAGTGATGGAGGACCAGGTCGTCAACATTCCCATGCACTTATTGGTTGGTTGAAAAATCACTAATGTGATTTTCAAACTCCCGGTTTCACAGACAAGGCTTAAGCTAGTCCTAGACTAAAATGCACATTTGAGCTGTCGTAACTGAAAGTAACTTGTACTGACAGATCTTAAAATATGTCAGTGCTATTGTTTTGTCTCAAGATGCACACCAGTAATGTTTTTTTCTAGTGAACGTTTATAAAAGATACTTAAATGCCCTAATTGAACTAAGGCTTAATCCTGGCTTAGGCTAAGCCCTGTCTGTGAAACCGGGCCAAAATGTTTAAAGAGGTTTCAACTTTATTTGGTTTCTAGGAGAAAAGACAGATTTTTTTTTTTTTCTTAGTTTAATCATAACCTCACTTAACATTAATGATTTTTTCAGAAAACAAGAATTAATATCTTAAGTCATTTTGCTTGAGTAAATTATTTTGATTTAGAAATGTTTAGATATTTGTACTGGAAAACAAGACAAAAATACTGAGAAAAAGTTTCTGGAACTTTACTAAGTACATAATTTATTTTATTGGTATAGACAGTGATAATGTTTTCTTTTAACTATGAGTTCATAAAGCAGTTTTCAAACAGTAAAATCTTATGACCATACAGACAAAGACTAAATACACACATTTCGCAGTAAATAATTCAATAATAAAAAATCAACAATGAAAAAAATTATACGTAACACAGTGAGATATTATCATTGAGCTTTTTGTTTTATAGGACATAGCAACAGTTTGTATTCTAAATTATATCTAATTATTGATCTCATTAATTAGTCAGTTGGCCTGATGAGTTAACGAGGCACACAGGTGACAAATGGTTCTTGGTGTGGCTTTAAAACACCTTGTTTGAGTGAGGAGTCCACATGTGTTGACTGACTCGTGGTTTTAGTAGTTCAGAAAGAGAAAGAAAATGAGTTTTGTTAAAATAATTATTCTGGTGGTTTTCCTTGACCAGTTAGTATGGAATGGTAAGTTATATTATAGCATTAATTGTTTTAAAATGTTATAGATCTATAGTTTTTACAAGTTTTTTTTTTTTTTTTTTTTAAATTAAGATTGCAAAAAAAATACTATTTTTAAGTTCTTAATTCTTATTTCGCAGATTACACTTTCTATTGTTGGTGTTTACTTGTTCTTATGTATCTATTCTTATACATTTTTCTAGTTTAGTGCGGTTTAAATTTTAAAGTATGTTAATTTGTGGGGAAAAACATTGATCCTATGCAGTAGATGTATGTGTGGGCCTATGAGACAAACAAGTTTGATTTTTGATACAGTCTGAACATTGGTGCACATTGCAAAAAATAACTTGATAAAACACAAATTACATTCTGCAGGTTTTTTGTACAGATGAAGCTTGCTGGCATTTGTAAACAAAAGATTTTTGAAATGCATAACGGACCACTCTAGACTTAATGCCCAAAAAATGGTTGATAAACATATCTAGTGTTTTTAAATACTTGTTTTGGCAGTAGAGTATCTTCACCAAAACATCATTATGAAGAAACTCTACTTTTGATTGATAGGATCAATGCCTTGGAAAGATATCACACAATTGAATGATGCAAAACACACAACTGCAATGTTTTATTACAAATAAACTAGAATAATTTGAGTCCCCAGAATTTGCTTGGCTTTAAAAGCTTAACCTTTGATTTAAGTTCAAGTGGTGGAAGTTGATATTTCGCACAAAGACATGCAATACTCAACTTAAAACTGCGTTGCCAATTCTTATAGATGCAGTTTTAGGACGCGTTTAAACGACAACAATGTTCTAAAAATTGAAAAGTTTCTCATACAGATGACAACACTGTCAAAACGATCCCTGTTCACATGGATCCACGAAAACTACTAAAAACACTGTATTATGCATGCCAGGCCGGTAGTTGGCGATGCCACATTGTAAAGAAACACTACATGCCTGCACACATGTAAATAATGCATCTCTGCTGGTTGTAGTAGTGGTGTATATCTACACTTTGCTGGAAAAGCATTAAACTCAATATCTTGAGCAGCATAAACACAGTCCTGTAGTCCACCATTGTTGTTTTAGTTGTCAAGTACTCATGCATGCCTATAGACTGAACACGTATGCATGCAGTTGTCACCTTTTCACAAATTTGCGTTGTATTTTAGACATAACAGCATCTTTTCACTTTGACACCAGTTTTCAGGCCCTCAAAACACTACTGTCACGTGAATGAACAGCCACGATGCACAAGTTCTGTCATTTAAATATATCAGGGGCGTTTCCTCAGAGGAGGCAAGGGTGGCAGTGCCTCCTCAAAAAAACTGGTTGAGAAAATATTCGATATTACAAAAATAAAACAATGCAAATGTTACAAAATTTGACATTAAAAAGTGTGAAAGTCACTCATTTTTCTAAAGAAACACTGTCAAACAGCGACACCTGCAGGTAAAGTAACAGCGGTGGAGTCCGCATCTCTGTGCCTCCCTTCAGCTCATAGAAATAAAGCAGAGCCTCTATAGCGTGCGGTGGGTTTAGTGGGTGGTAATTGAGAATGAATGGGGGAAAGTCACGTGAGAGGAGGCAATGCCTCAATTGCGCTTGATTGGATATGATCAGTTATGTTTGGACATGATTGGTTTGTGCGATAAATCCCGCCTCTTGTTTTTGTGCGCGTTCGCGTCGAATCGGCCTGAATGAAGACAGTGATGGCGTTAATGGGAAGACTAATTAAAAAGTAAGTAAACAACTGTCACTAACATATCACCGCTTTGTGTCATGTCAAAATCAAACTCGAAATGGCCTGAAAACATGATGACTGCGGGGGTTTTTAGTGAGCAATCAGCGTGTTGAAATTAAAGGTACAGCTTCGTGTCTGTGACCACTGACCAGTGTACGTACAAGCTTGATGACTGCTGAAAATAAATTGACTATTAAAAAGAAAAGCTGAATATTAGTTAATATAAATAATTTGTTTAAATTGTTACTGCCTTTAGTTATTATTTTGGAATAAATGTAAAATTGAGTAAAAACACCAACTTGATGAAATTTATACTTTAATAAACAGAACATTACATAGTGTAAAAATAACAAAATAGAATTGTATTTGGTCTCTTTTTATGTAATGTTAACTTAAAATTGTGTAACAGGGACATTGCCTCATTTTAAAACACCACACACCACTGAAATATATATATAGTATATCTTAAATGTATATTTAAGTATAACTGTCATTCAAATACCCCCTTAGAATAGAGATTACAATGAATATGAAAGTAAACTGACATTTATCATGGCATGAAATCACCTTGTTGGTATAGTTTAGAACACTGTTACAGAACAAAGGCTGTATTAGATGTCAATTAGGAGACATTGTGCAAAAGATTGTTTTAAAAAAAAAAAAAAAAAAAAGGGGGAGCACTTTTCCAGAAAAATAACTGGTTTTATTGACTTAAAACAAGATCTGAAAGCTGGCAGTTATGGAGATGAACATAAGCACATTTTCTTCAACTTCCTATCAACGTCAGGGACAAGGCTGGACTGTTCACCGGGGACAAGTCTAGACTCAGTCAACTTCCCATCAACCTCAGCAGGGAGAGAGCTGGATTCTTCTGCGGGGACATGGCTGGACTCTTCAGAGGGGACAGTGCTTGGCTCAGTCAACTTGTCAACCTCTGCGGGGACGTGGCTGGACTCCTCTGCGGGGACGTGGCTGGACTCTTCAGAGGGGACAGTGCTTGGCTCAGTCAACTTGTCAACGTCTGCGGGGACATGGCTGGACTCTTCAGCGGGGACATGGCTGGACTCTTCAGAGGGGACAGTGCTTGGCTCAGTCAACTTGTCAACCTCTGCGGGGACATGGCTGGATTCTTCTGCTGGGACATGGCTGGACTCTTCAGAGGGGACAGTGCTTGGCTCAGTCAACTTCCCATCAACCTCAGCAGGGAGAGAGCTGGATTCTTCTGCAGGGACATGGCTGGACTCTTCAGAGGGGACAGTGCTTGGCTCAGTCAACTTGTCAACCTCTGCGGGGACGTGGCTGGACTCCTCTGCGGGGACGTGGCTGGACTCTTCAGAGGGGACAGTGCTTGGCTCAGTCAACTTCCCATCAACCTCAGCAGGGAGAGAGCTGGATTCTTCTGCGGGGACATGGCTGGACTCTTCAGCGGGGACATGGCTGGACTCTTCAGAGGGGACAGTGCTTGGCTCGGTCAACTTCCCATCAACCTCAGCAGGGAGAGAGCTGGATTCTTCAGCGGGGACATGGCTGGACTCTTCAGAGGGGACAGTGCTTGGCTCGGTCAACTTGTCAACCTCTGCGGGGACCTGGCTGGATTCTTCTGCGGGGACATGGCTGGACTCTTCAGAGGGGACAGTGCTTGGCTCAGTCAACTTCCCATTAACCTCAGCAGGGAGAGAGCCGGACTCCTCTGCGGGGACGTGGCCGGACTCCTCTGCGGGGACGTGGCCGGACTCCTCTGCGGGGACGTGGCCGGACTCCTCTGCGGGGACGTGGCCGGACTCCTCTGCGGGGACGTGGCCGGACTCCTCTGCGGGGACGTGGCCGGACTCCTCTGCGGGGACGTGGCCGGACTCCTCTGCGGGGACGTGGCCGGACTCCTCTGCGGGGACGTGGCCGGACTCCTCTGCGGGGACGTGGCCGGACTCCTCTGCGGGGACGTGGCTGGACTCCTCTGCGGGGACGTGGCTGGACTCCTCTGCGGGGACGTGGCTGGACTCCTCTGCGGGGACCTGGCCGGACTCCTCTGCGGGGACGTGGCCGGACTCCTCTGCGGGGACGTGGCCGGACTCCTCTGCGGGGACGTGGCCGGACTCCTCTGCGGGGACGTGGCCGGACTCCTCTGCGGGGACGTGGCCGGACTCCTCTGCGGGGACGTGGCCGGACTCCTCTGCGGGGACGTGGCTGGACTCCTCTGCGGGGACGTGGCCGGACTCCTCTGCGGGGACGTGGCCGGACTCCTCTGCGGGGACGTGGCCGGACTCCTCTGCGGGGACGTGGCCGGATTCTTCTGCGGGGACATGGCTGGACTCTTCAGCGGGGACATGGCTGGACTCTTCAGAGGGGACAGTGCTTGGCTCAGTCAACTTGTCAACCTCTGCGGGGACATGGCTGGATTCTTCTGCTGGGACATGGCTGGACTCTTCAGAGGGGACAGTGCTTGGCTCAGTCAACTTCCCATTAACCTCAGCAGGGAGAGAGCCGGACTCCTCTGCGGGGACGTGGCCGGACTCCTCTGCGGGGACGTGGCCGGACTCCTCTGCGGGGACGTGGCCGGACTCCTCTGCGGGGACGTGGCCGGACTCCTCTGCGGGGACGTGGCCGGACTCCTCTGCGGGGACGTGGCCGGACTCCTCTGCGGGGACGTGGCCGGACTCCTCTGCGGGGACGTGGCCGGACTCCTCTGCGGGGACGTGGCCGGACTCCTCTGCGGGGACGTGGCCGGACTCCTCTGCGGGGACGTGGCCGGACTCCTCTGCGGGGACGTGGCCGGACTCCTCTGCGGGGACGTGGCCGGACTCCTCTGCGGGGACGTGGCCGGACTCCTCTGCGGGGACGTGGCCGGACTCCGTCAACTTCCCATCAACCTCAGCAGGAAAAGGGCTGGACTCAGTCAAATTCCCATCAATATCTAAAAGTTGGTGAAAAAAAAAGCTGTAGTTATCTTTCCTTATGGTCAGTGTCAACCTCATAGTATCAGTAAAGAGTTACCTTTTTGGACAACTAGCCCAGATGTATTCTTCAAAGACAACACAATGGCCATATTACACTTTGCTACCACTGGCCGTGTTGGATTTGGGTTGTTTAAATAAGGAAAAGACAAGGGGCCATCTGGAAAACAAAGTGCATTATAACTTCAATACCAGGAGTCATCAGGCCTCATTAAAATTAGCTACACAGTCTAAACAAAAAAAGCATAGTGTCAACATAACCACATAAGAATTGCAAACCTTTATTCTCCAAGCGTACTTGCTCAATACCAGTCTGGTATAAATGACGGCCAACTGGAGAAGCAAATCCTAAAAACAAGATGTAAGGTCAAAAAAAAAAAAAAAAAAAATTACATGTGTATTTAATGTATTTTACATATTACGCTGAGGTGAAAACTTTACCATTGAGTACCAATTGGTGACACAAAAAGACCAAAAACATAACGTTTGAAACAGTCATCTTGATTATAGACAAAACTATCACCAATTTACCTATGCTTTCTAAACTAAGCCTCAAAGCCAGGGCTTTTAAAATAACACAGATTTTCATCACCTGGATTTCTTGTTAGTGACAATTAGTGATGGAGGACCAGGTCGTCAACATTCCCATGCACTTATTGGTTGGTTGAAAAATCACTAATGTGATTTTCAAACTCCCGGTTTCACAGACAAGGCTTAAGCTAGTCCTAGACTAAAATGCACATTTGAGCTGTCGTAACTGAAAGTAACTTGTACTGACAGATCTTAAAATATGTCAGTGCTATTGTTTTGTCTCAAGATGCACACCAGTAATGTTTTTTTTCTAGTGAACGTTTATAAAAGACACTTAAATGCCCTAATTGAACTAAGGCTTAATCCTGGCTTAGGTTAAGCCCTGTCTGTGAAACCGGGCCAAAATGTTTAAAGAGGTTTCAACTTTATTTGGTTTCTAGGAGAAAAGACAGATTTTTTTTCCCCTAGTTTAATCATAACCTCACTTAACATTAATGATTTTTTCAGAAAACAAGAATTAATATCTTAAGTCATTTTGCTTGAGTAAATTATTTTGATTTAGAAATGTTTAGATATTTGTACTGGAAAACAAGACAAAAATACTGAGGAAAAAAATGCAGTGACAATCTTGCAGTGTGAACATATCATACACAGAGGTGTCTAGCATTCAATACAGAAAAGTTTCTGGAACTTTACTAAGTACATAATTTATTTTATTGGTATAGACAGTGATAATGTTTTCTTTTAACTAAGAGTTCATAAAGTAGTTTTCAAACAGTAAAATCTTATGACCATACAGACAAAGACTAAATACATACATTTCACAGTAAATAAATCAATAATTAAAAATCAACAATGAAAAAAAATTATACGTAACACAGTGAGATATTATCATTGAGCTTTTTGTTTTATAGGACATAGCAAGAGTTTGTATTCTAAATAATATCTAATTATTGATCTCATTAATTAGTCAATTGGCCTGATGAGTTAACGAGGCACACAGGTGACAAATGGTTCTTGGTGTGGCTTTAAAACACCTTGTTTGAGTGAGGAGTCCATATGTGTTGACTGACTGGTGGTTTTAGTAGTTCAGAAAGAGAAAGAAAATGAGTTTTGTTAAAATAATTATTCTGGTGGTTTTCCTTGACCAGTTAGTATGGAATGGTAAGTTATGTTATAATTAATTGTTAAACAGTGTTATAGATCTACAGTTTTCACAAGTTTTGTTTTTTTTTTTTTCTTTTTTCTCCAGTGCTCAGCTCCCCAGTGGAACATGGCTTCTCTTCCTGGAACTCAAACAGAAAAAATGGTGTGTGTATTTAGAACTTGTTCACAACAGTACCATCTTGACTTTTTAATGGGAATGAAAGTGAGGCTGTGAGTGATCTCTTAAATGTGTTGTATTGTTCTTTAACATGTTTTTGGGTTCTATTGATGGAACACTGTGAAAATGTCTAAAGTTTCAGTTGACAAACTCCAGAGAGCATAAGTTAAACCTTAAAAAAAACAAAGTGATCTAGGAGCTTTTTACAGCAGATGCGATTGAAAATATGGCTTTTATTTAATTCACTTTTTTTTTTTTTTCTTTTTTTTTTTTTTTTTTTTGTAGATGATCTGGTCAGTAGCAAACAGAACCTGGATGGGTCATTATCATCTAGTTCTGTAAACAAACTTAATCTGGATTCTACTGAGGAGTCTGGTTCTGCTCAAGGCAACTTCAGCCAGGACGCTACTGAGGAGTCCAGTTCTGCTCAAGGTAACTTCAGTCTGGATGCTACTGAGTCCGGTTCTGCTCAAGGCAACTTCAGCCAGGATGCTACTGAGGAGTCCGGTTCTGCTCAAGGCAACTTCAGCCAGGACGCTACTGAGGTGTCTAGTTCTGCTCAAGGCAACTTCAGCCAGGACGCTACTGAGGAGTCCGGTTCCGTTCAGGGCAACTTCAGCCAGGACGCTACTGAGGAGTCCGGTTCTGCTCAAGGCAACGTCAGCCTGGATGCTACTGAGGAGTCCGGTTCTGCTCAAGGCAACGTCAGCCTGGATGCTACTGTGGATTCTGGTTCTGCTCAAGGCAACGTCAGCCTGGATGCTACTGTGGATTCTGGTTCTGCTCAAGGCAACTTCAGTCTGGATGCTACTGAGTCCGGTTCTGCTCAGGGAAACTTCAGCCAGGACGCTACTGAGGAGTCTGGTTCCGCTCAGGGCAACTTCAGCCAGGACGCTACTGAGGTGTCTAGTTCTGCTCAAGGCAACTTCAGCCAGGATGCTACTGAGGAGTCCGGTTCCGTTCAGGGCAACTTCAGCCTGGATGCTACTGAGTCCGGTTCTGCTCAAGGCAACTTCAGTCTGGATGCTACTGAGTCCGGTTCTGCTCAAGGCAACTTCAGCCAGGACGCTACTGAGGAGTCCGGTTCCGTTCAGGGCAACTTCAGCCAGGACGCTACTGAGGAGTCCGGTTCTGCTCAAGGCAACGTCAGCCTGGATGCTACTGTGGATTCTGGTTCTGCTCAAGGCAACGTCAGCCTGGATGCTACTGTGGATTCTGGTTCTGCTCAAGGCAACTTCAGTCTGGATGCTACTGAGTCCGGTTCTGCTCAGGGAAACTTCAGCCAGGACGCTACTGAGGAGTCTGGTTCCGCTCAGGGCAACTTCAGCCAGGACGCTACGGAGTCCGGTTCTGCTCAAGGCAACTTCAGCCAGGACGCTACGGAGGAGTCTGGTTCCGCTCAAGGCAACTTCAGCCAGGACGCTACGGAGTCCGGTTCTGCTCAAGGCAACTTCAGCCAGGACGCTACTGAGGATTCTGGTTCTGCTCAAGGCAACTTCAGCCAGGACGCTACTGAGGAGTCCGGTTCCGCTCAAGGCAACTTCAGCCAGGATGCTACGGAGTCCGGTTCTGCTCAAGGCAACTTCAGCCAGGACGCTACTGAGGAGTCCGGTTCCGTTCAGGGCAACTTCAGCCAGGATGCTACGGAGTCCGGTTCTGCTCAAGGCAACTTCAGCCAGGACGCTACTGAGGAGTCCGGTTCTGCTCAAGGCAACTTCAGCCAGGACGCTACTGTGGATTCTGGCTCTGCTCAAGGCAACTTCAGCCAGGACGCTACTGAGGAGTCCGGTTCTGCTCAAGGCAACTTCAGCCAGGACGCTACTGAGGAGTCTGGTTCCGCTCAGGGCAACTTCAGCCAGGACGCTACTGAGTCCGGTTCTGCTCAAGGCAACTTCAGCCAGGACGCTACTGAGGAGTCCGGTTCTGCTCAAGGCAACTTCAGCCAGGACGCTACTGAGGAGTCTGGTTCCGCTCAGGGCAACTTCAGCCAGGACGCTACTGAGTCCGGTTCCGCTCAGGGCAACTTCAGCCAGGACGCTACTGAGTCCGGTTCTGCTCAAGGCAACTTCAGCCTGGATGCTACTGTGGATTCTGGCTCTGCTCAAGGCAACTTCAGCCAGGACGCTACTGAGGAGTCTGGTTCCGCTCAGGGCAACTTCAGCCAGGACGCTACTGAGTCCGGTACTGCTCAAGGCAACTTCAGCCTGGATGCTACTGTGGATTCTGGCTCTGCTCAAGGGAACTTCAGCCTGGATGCTACTGTGGAGTCTGGTTCTGCTCTAGGCAATTTCAGCCAGAATGCTGCAGGTGAATCTGCTGGTTCTGTCTACCTGTGAGACTCTTTATTTGAAGTGACTCTGTCCGTCTGAATGTTAAGTTTCTAAAGATGAACTCCCTTCTGGAACTTCAGATCTGTTTGGTCAACCCTGAATGCTTGTTCTGGAAGTAACATTTAGATCTGTTTTTCACTGAAGCTGTTTTTGTCCTTGGAATTTGCTTGACTGTATCCCAATAAAAGACTGGCCTATTTAAAAGCTTGTTTTCATTCTGAAAGTCTAGTAAAGGTTGTGTGAAGTATGCATTTTTGTGAGTTTGCTATTTGCCCCACTGACCAACCTGACACAGCAACCTGAACCCAAATACATGTGAAAAGGTATAATGGTGCATTTAACAGCTAGCATTTGCATAATATTTCAGCGCTTTCATCACTTATTAGACTACTTGTCCAATGAAATGGTGCAGGTTCTTTGAAGTCAACTGAATTGAGCTGAGTAATGATGCATTGTCTTCTGTAGACCTGCTTTATAGCAGAATTTCTCATGTTTGAAGTTTACATTTTTGTGTTCCAGTTTACTGTAAAGCTGCTTTAAAACTTTTGTATAAGGTGCTATAGAAATAATAGTTAAAGTTGCTTGGAATCATCAAATCCAGTAAAACACCTTAACTGTTTAAGTATTTGAGGAATGAGAACCTAAATGGTGCCCTAAAACTCTGGGTGCTTGAATGGTCATGCTGTTCTTGCAAAGTTCTTGCAAATGTGGCATTTGGTTAGTTTGTGTATCTCCAGAAGGGGGCACTGCTCACACCACAACCTGAACAACACAACCTGCATTTCTCCAGAGAATTCCTCAGCATGTCAAAACAGGTCAGCAGATCGATATGCAGAAGTGTGTTGGCGTTGACTTTTTGTGACATCTATTTAACAACATGCAGTATTCCATCGGTTAGTACTAAAGGTTAGTACAATCTTTAAATTACTATGTTACTTAAAGGACGTGCATCACTTTTATGCGGTGTGAACTGCATTTAGTCTTTCACTTTCTCACTGACGCTTTTTCATGATCTCCCCCACATTCTCTCACTTCCTAGTTTGCCTAAAAAGGGCATATTATACTGAGGGAAGTATATGTGTGTGTGCAGGTTTGGCTATACTTATAAGGGCCAAATGTCCTCACTTATATAGTAACGACTAGCGAGGACATTTTACCGGTCCTCACTAGTTAAAAAGACTTATAAATAAATATATAAATGTACATAAATGTTTTTGTTTAAATCTAGTGTTTTGCACGTGTTTCTGTAAGGGTTGTTAGGCCATGAAAATTAGAAAATTATAATTGATATAAAATCAGTTGAGGTCTATGCAATGTCCTCACTAATCTAGTGAAATAAACGTGTGCGCTGGGGGGGCGGGTAGGGGTTATATGAGAGGAAGAGGTTGTGAGAAGAGAACAGGATGAGTGGAAATAAGAAAGAAACCGAGAGGAGGGTGTTTAAGATCAGATGAGAATCCTCACATGCATAACAGACAGTTTCTCCACTTCCTGTCAGAGACAGGAAGTCACTGAGTCAGTGCAGCACTGAAGGTGGGGGTGTGTGCGTGTTCCTTTTTTAGTGGTTTTTGCATCTTTATTATTGGGTTCTATTTAATGCCGTTTATGATTGGTTGTCTGCTGCTGAACATCTCGCCTTAACACTCTAGCACTGGGCTGTTTCACACTACTTTATCGATGCAATTGAACCTTGCAAATGTGGTGCTAACCCTGATCTGGAGCAGAATTTTGAAATTTCAAAAGTGGCTGGCTTACAAAATCACAACGACAAAGTGATGTGATTAAACCCTTAACACTAAATAATACAATTTATTATTAAAATTATGTGTTTGGTTGCTGTTACTTTACCTTTGTGTCAGCAAGTTGTGGCATTTCAGGTGCTTTCTTATTTTAAAACACACAATTGCTCTCAAAGCTCACAGAATGGACATTTTCTTTCATGTTTGACTGGCAAATGAGTTTCCTCTTAACACACAAGGCTTTTTCTTAGCCAACCACAAACTCCACCCAGAATTACAAGCTGACATTGACAGCAGACTGTAGAATTTCCCTTTAGCTCCCACTCAACCTATAAAACAGAAATTAGCATGGCTGTGAAGGTACCTCAGACAAAAAAAAAAAAGAGTTTATAAAATATAAACCTTTTAGGACAGACTCACCGAGTTTAAGTGTCATCATATGCCAAGTCATAAGTCAATGTGATTTCAACTTCAAGGTTTAAAAAAAAAAGTGCTTAAAATTAGTGAAGGACTACACTACCCATAATCCCACTGTCAAAGAAGGCATTGTTACAATGGAAACATCAATCACAGACCTTTAGCTAACGGCCAATTCCACAAACCACTGCAAAAGAGTTTCTATGCACTCTCAATCTACTTATATATATGGATTTACCAATAATTTACAATAAAAGTCAAATACGTTGTTTATATGTGAATCTAATCAAGGGTTTCTTTAGGTGAAAATGTCATAAATCCTTATAATTTCCCTTAAGTGTCTATTTTTCACTTAAATAATCCCTTACAAAAAGATAAGTGTTACATCTTAACTGTCATTTTCCTAAGTATAACATAAGGTTTGAAAAATTTCACCTTAATTGTTAGACGGAGCAAGCAAATTTAATCCAAGTCTTCTTTTTGCTTTGGGCTAGTGATGTCATTTTGAACAAATCTTTAATATGACTCGGGAACAATGAGTCGTCTCAGAAAGTGATTTGTTCATTTTGTGTTGACCGCACCTGAGCAACATCCTATAGATTCTGTACAGGAAACAGAAATAATTAGTTCACCTTCCGAGTCTTTGGGTCGTTCGTTCTTTTTGTCACATGGCGTGACGGCCATATTGGATACAGAAATTAGTTAATAATTCCCTTCCTTACAAACAAGCGTGTAGTTTACTCTTACAGTTACGTGATGCATTTTTGGTCTCAAATTTCTTTAAAAATTTGTGAATTTCTGTCGTGATGGTTCTTTTCCAGAACATTGAACGTAATAAAGAGTTGGCTGGGAGGTGAACTAATCATTTTGGTTTCCGGTGTCATGACAAATTGGGTCCTCCCTCAAAATCGGTTCTCTCGAAACTGTCAGGTATTGATTATCCTAAGTATATACAAATTATATTAATTTAAAATAAAATATAATTTAAAATGAGACCTGATTTCGGGGAGGGGGGGACCCAATTTGTCACTACACCAGTACAGACTGCATAGCTTCAGCCTATGGGGATTTCTTATTTGATATGTGATCAACATTTGCCTAAGTAGAGGAATTTAGCTATTAACATGTAATATTTAAATTATATTCTGCTGAAATGAACAAAATGACTTTTTAAAAAAGTTTATTTTGCTGAACGATGATCCAAGTCAGTAAAATGATCCAAACATCCCATCACTATACTGAGCGAGACACAAGCGCAACGGTCAAACACGTCCATCTAGTGCGCATTTACATAGAAAAACAATGGAAAAGTAGCGCGGTGGAATGAAAAAACACGTTTTGTGTGAACCAACCCTAACGATACACGATCAGACACTTTATATGATAAACAGATTTTAACTTAGGCATTTATTCATGTATAAACATTGATCAAATTACATATACATAGCACAAATCAAATATGTTTAACGGAAGCTCAAACGTGCACGTCACATCAAACACGCACTTTTGAGCTTAGCCTGAATCTTATGGATTACTTTTATGTCTTTCAGTGAATGGACAGAGGATAAGTAAATTTTTGGTCCCTTTGGTCCATCTCTTTCATATTTGGTTTTCTTTGGGTTTTCCTTATCCATGTTATTTTATTTTCTATGAAAACTTACCACTATCTTTGTTAACAAATAACATGTCAATGGTAACAATAGAATTTTGTTCCGGCAAGTCGCTTAAGTTTCCCTTACCTAAGAAAAGTGTTTGAGGGATTATATGCAACACCCTCATTCCCTTATAGGTAAGGGGAAATCACGGTTGTCACTTTAAAAAACTTAAGGTGCTTAATGCAACTGGGCACAGAACCTTATTCAACTGTTCATCAGTTTTTATCTAGAGCTCTGGACGTTGTACTATTAGTTTAGTGATTTAATGAGCTTTTTATTGACTGAAGATCTATGCTTGCGCAATCTCTCTGCTTACTTCGCTCACAAAGGCCTCTCACTGATCAATTGTCTTGATAAACTCAAAGATACGGATGTCTCTTCTCTGTCTTTGCTGGCCTCAAATACATTCTACACAGCCAGCAAAAAGAATCTGTGTGTGTGTATTTGCCTGCCCTGCAGGCATACATTCTCTTTTCACTACATTAGTCAGCATGTGTTCGCATGTTATGATAGAAACGTTTCTCACTCTGGTCAAACCAGTGAGAACATGAGCATGAATTCCACAGCTCCAGTAGATTTGCCTTCTAAACTCTTCAGCGCTCATTAGACTCCAGTAGAGTTTGCAATGCTCAAATCTGCTCTTTCTCCTTCACTACCATGTTTTTCTCTCTTAAAAGCAAAACAGAAGAAAATTAAAAATAGAAATTACATTTTGCATAAAGAAAATCTATTTTATTTTTTATTATTATTTGCATCCAACCATTTCACTTTTGAGACACTTTTTATTTTTTAATTCACATTAGATTTTCCTGAATGAAACACTTTTAAAACAATACTGCAATACAGCAATTGTGCAGTCATTTCTCATGAAAATGTCACATGCCTCATTTTCTTAATGCAAAATACACTCTAAAAATGCTGGGTTGAAAATGGACAAACCTAGCGATTGGGTTGTTTTAACCCAGTGGTTGGGTTAAATGTTTGCTCAACGTGCTGGGCAGTTTTATTTAACTCAACTATTGTTTAAAAATGACTATATGTCTGGCTTAAAATGAGCCCAAAGTATGTTTGGAATTTAAAATCAGACATAATTACTAGAGGCAACAATAATAATCAAAAGGTGAACATTTATAAATAAGCCATTTAATAAATGTTTATTGTTTAATTATTATTCATTAAACTTATTAATAAATGACATTTATTAAACATATTAATAAATGTTAATTTCCAACATATTTTGGGTTGTTTTTAACCCAGCATTTTTTAGAATGTATAATTTCTATTTTTTTCCTTTTGAATCCAAGGTGAAATTTGACGTTCATGACAGGTCAAGTCCCTCACATTGTTAATGGGTGAAATGTTACAGCTCTGGTCCCGCCTCGTTCTCTCACATGGCACAATCTGATTGGCTACTACAGCGGTCACTTCTCAGTTTCGTTTGGTCTGACAGGTCAACTTGAGAAGAGAGATGAACTCCACCACAGCATCTTCACACTGTCAGATACAGTAGTGGAATCAAATTCAGTTCATCTCATTCACGTTGGCTGTCTCTGTAATTCTTCCTGTCATATCATGCAGCTTGCAGATTCACAAACAGGATGTTGCGGTCACACTCTGCTGTATTCTGCCGCCTCCTTTTTCTGTCTCGTTTTGCAAAAGGACAAACTCTGGCCTAACCTGCGACAAACTCCAGATCAGCTCAAACTTGTAAACTTTAACTCAAATTAAAGTCAAAAATGAACTTAGGAAGGGGAGACTTACTGTATCTATAATTCAAATCATGTCAGTCTGAGAACCTTCAACACACAAGCTCATGTTTGTTATCTGAGAATCATGAAGCAGGAGCTTGTTTGACAAGTCTTCGAAGTTTTAAGGGAAACAAAAAAGGATTCTTGTCATTATTTTCTGACCTTCATGTTTTCTCAGTCCCGTTTTTCTGTGAAGAACAAAATAAGAATGGTTAAAGAATCTTAATGCAGCTCTTTTCCAGTTCTTAGTGACCATGTCTGTCTAAAAAACACCATAAAACGATCATAACCGTAGTCCATATGACTCGAACGCAATCCAAGCTGACAGGGAACGTTCTGCCAAGATTCTTGAATGTTTCTTCCAGTAATAGAACGTTTGTTCAAAGTTATCTGGTCTTTAATAATGTTCTCAAAACGTTATTTATACTTCGTTCATGGAATGTTTTTTCTGAAACTATTTAGTTGGACATTCGTCTAACATTTTTTAAATGTTATTTGTTTCAGAACATTCAGGAAGTGTATTTACAATTTAAAAAAAAAAAAATGGACGTTTTGAACGTTCGGAGAACATTCAGAAATAATGTTTTCATAACTTAAAGGGTTAGTTCACCCAAAAATGAAAATTCTGTCACGACACGAGTGCTTTTATGCAAAAAAAAAAAAAAAAAAATTTACCACTTTGCTTACAAAAATATTGATCTGCAACGCGCGTTCACGAGAACTTCACGATGCATGCGTGTTGTGTTCAGACTCGTGCGTCAACAATGCACATGCGCGAGTGTTCACGAGAGCATCACGACACATGCATGTTGTGTTCAGACTCACACGTCAACTCAAATGCACTTGCGCTAGTGTTCACGAGAGCTTCACGATGCATGTGTGTTGTGTTCAGACTCGTGCGTCAACAGCGCACTTGCGCGAGTGTTCACGAGAGCTTCACGACACATGCGTGTTGTGTTCAGGCTCACGCGTCAACTCAACGCACTTGCGCGAGTGTTTACGAGAGCATCACGACGCATGCGTGTTGTGTTCAGACTCGCGCGTCAACTCAGCGCACTTGCGCGAGTGTTCACGAGAGCATCACGACGCATGCGTGTTGTGTTCAGACTCGCGCGTCAACTCAGCGCACTTGCGCGAGTGTTCACGAGAGCATCACGACGCATGCGTGTTGTGTTCAGACTCGCGCGTCAACAGCGCACTTGCGCGAGTGTTCACGAGAGCTTCACGACACATGCGTGTTGTGTTCTGGCCCACGCATCAACTCAACGCACTTGTGCGAGTGTTCACAAGAACATCACGACGCATGTGTGTTGTGTTTAGACTCGCACGTCAACTCAATGCACATGCATGAGTGTTCACAAGAGCATAACAACACATGCATTTTGTGTTCACGCGAGAGCTGACGTTGTGTGAACACGCTTTGGATAATATTATTTTGTAAATAAAGTGGTAAATTATGTTTTTTTGCACAAACAAAGCACTCACGTCGATTCATAAAATTAAGTTTAAGCTATTGGAGTCACATGGAGTACTTTAATGATGTTTTTTTTTTTAGTACCTTTCTGGACCTTGGAGTGGTAGCTGCGTTGGAGGGACAGAAAGCTCTCAGACTTCATCAAAAATATCTTAATTTGTGTTCCAAAGATGAACGAAGGTCTTACGGATGTGGAACGACAGGAGGGTGAGAAATTAACAGAATTTTCATTTTTGGGTGAACTAACCTTTTAATGGAAATGTTAGCAACATATTATTTTTGTTAGCTGGGATATTACATGCAGTAGCATATATCAAAACGCGATGTGCCAGTTCAAATAGCTTATGTGGAAGTGTGAATGAGATTTGAGAGCTGCGATTTTAGTGTGTTCCTCATTCAAAACTCTCATATGACTATGATACTTGTATGGTGTTTTTTCATTTGTTGTTTTATATTTGTATGGAACACTCCAAACATCTCCTTTCGTGCTTCTGGGCGACATGAGTAAGAGTGCAGCTTAAAAATGAATCCAAGATGCATTTGCATATAACAAATATTTGAATTCTGACATGATTTTTGATTTTTTTTAGCCAAAGTGTATTTAGCACATGCTTTTTTCCTTCTTATCATAAATTCATTTAAATATACAACACACTACAGTTTGTGCACTGAGAGGGCCTATGTGTATCTCGTCCCTGATTTGTTATTTGCTCATTTGTTTAGCTTTTGACTTCAGCATATTCTGGGATGATTTAAACCAAACTTTGCGACGTGAACGGATCATGCAAACAGTGCATCTTCAGTATATCTCTCTCGAACGGTGCGGAAGTGGGTCGTAGGGCAGGGCGCGCGGGCTACTGCATATAAACTGACACGGACTTCCTCAAACTCACTTTGCATCGGAGCAGAGACGCATTCAGGTACTTTCTTTCTCTTATCGCTTTTCTTTTATCTCTTTCCTGGAGCTTTCGCAGCAGGTATGATAAGTGACGCGATGGCTTTTGAGCAGCAGAGTTGGGCGTGTTTATAATAATAATAATAATATGATCATGTTTTATTGCTCCTCAGATCTAAAGCAGCAGTCATGAGCTGGGACAGCTACATCAGCAGCCTGACCAAGAGCGAATGGGTGGATGATGCAGTCATTCTCGGGCTGACACCGGGTCAGGAGTCCGTTTGGGCGTCAGCGCCGGGCGGCTGGCTTAGCCAAGTCACGGTACAACATTTACAGAAAAATCGTTATTTTTGCTTGTTTGTTTATTTTTATTATGATTTATTTAGTTATTTATTTGAATGGCACTCGTTTTCGTACTTACATGTTCTGACATCCGCATATAAAAGTCGCTGCAAATCAGGATGCGCTCGCAGCCTCGCTGGTGATAACGGTAGTTCTAGTTGTGTGTAGCCGTGTAAAGCCACAAACTTTGCGATAAGTTTTTATAAAAGTAAATTGCCGTCGTTTCTATTAGTTTAATTCGTGATAATAAGAATATATCTCTCCTCCAAATCGACCGTTTATTCTTTCGCGCTGAATTTCCTCACAGCAGCAGTCGCGCGGAGTTCTGTGAACTGCTCCTTATTTGGTCATGCGTGCTGAAAGGCGGAAGCTGGTACCTCTCTCTTTGAGCGCGCGCCTCGCTTCCGCCTGTACGCCCATGGCGCGCGCACTCTCGTTCAGAATGTCAGATGATTTTAATATATTAGCTATTAAATATTTAGAATAGGCTATATTTATGCGAGAGACATTATCCTTTAAGTGAAACTATCATCTGCGTGTCTAATGTAAAGCAACATTAAGTTTTGACCGCTGATTATTTCAACACTTCCTTTCTTGGGTTCCCCTCACTAACTTTCATTTTGACTCGATTTTGAGCTCTCTTTATCCAGGTTTGTGTGTGTGTGTATGTACGTATATATATACATATATATATATCATATCTCAAAATCGTATATAAAAAATATATATATTTATATATATATATATATATATATGTGTGTGTGTGTGTGTATATATATATATATATATCATATCTCAAAATCGTATATAAAAAATATATATATTTATATATATATATATATATATATGTGTGTGTGTGTGTGTGTGTGTATATATATATATATATATGTATGTATATCTGTGTGTGTGTGTGTGTGTTGTACAGTTTTGTGTCCCCATTCATGTCGTAACATGCAGCTCAGACTTTTAAAGAATTTAGAGATGCCGTCTGTCTCTCTCTATCTCATATCTCATACTGTGAAAGTCCCTTTTAAGAGGCGTTGAGTTCATCGTATAACCGCAGCTGTATCTACGTTGTTGCAGCGTTCATGCTGGTTCATCTACTTTATTTTAGATAACCACCAAACCATTAAAAATGAGTTGATTGGAAAAAGTGAGCAGTTCAGCCTCTAATATGTACGCTTCTTTATACTTTAATGTACATTTGAACCTAAAATATTGATTGATGCATGAGGATGTGAAGGTGATTGTGCTGGTCTTTCAATCTAAGAAACTTCTGGAATGATGGAATACATTCAAACATAGAAATAGAGGGAGATTTATGGTCTGTATTTTGAGGTGAGCATCGTCTTCTGGAACATGACAAAACATGAGCCGCGCAAGAATCTGTGTGTGTGTGTGTGTGTGTGTGTGTGTAAAGTGTTTCTACTTGTTTCAGCATGTGTTTTCTGGACCATTTTATCACCCGCAATCCACACTCACAGTCTGTCTCTCTCTCTCTCTCTCTAGGCGTCAGAGGTTCAGGCTATCGTAGCCAATGACCGTGGTGGACTGTTTGCCAATGGCGTGACTTTGGCAGGCAGGAAGTGCACAGTGCTGAGAGACGCTCTGAATGTGGACGGGCAGAACACCATGGACATCAAGATGAAGACCTCAGAGAAAGAGCCCGACCCTTTTTCATTCACCATCGGCAAATCTCACAAAGGTGAACTGATGCTGACAGTTAACAATCATCCTTGTAGGAATTAAAAATGGCATTATAGTAATGAGAATCACAAAAAACTGATGTCCTGATGCATTACAGTGCAAAAAGTTCAGTGCTCCTAAATATAATTATTGTAGTATATACACATTATGTAAATATATTAAACATATTTAAACATTTATATTTAATTTAATTTAATAATTTATATTTTAAAAATGTAATGTCATTTTATTTCTTTCGATTCTGGGGTGAATATTAACCTGGACATATTTTTATATATAGTTTATACAAATATAATATGCAAATATAATAAAAATATTTATTTTATATATAATTTTAATTCATAATTAATTGAAAATGTATATTTTATTTATAATTCTTTAGATTCTTGGGTGAAATTTGACCTATACGTGTGTTTATATATAAAATATACACAAATATTATATGTAAATATAATAAAATATTTATTTTGTATAAAATTTTAATTCATAATTAATTGAAAATGTATATTTTATTTATATTTCTTTAGATTCAGGGGTGAAATTTGACCTAGACATGTTTTTATATATAAAGTACACAAATATTATGTGAAAATATAATAAAAATACTTATTTTATATTTAATTTGAATATATATATATATGATAAAATAAATAAATATTTATATAAATAAATATATATAATAAAATATTCATTTTATATTCATAATTAATTGAAAATGTATATTTTATTTATATTTCTTTAGATTCTAGGGTGAATTTTGACCTATACGTGTGTTTATATATAAAATATACACAAATATGATATGTAAATATATTAAAAATATTTATTTTATATTTAATGTTAATTCATAATTAATTGAAATTTTGTATTTTATTTATATTTCTTTCGACTCTGGGGTGAAATTTGACCTGGACATGTTTTTGTGAGATTCATTTCTCTCTCTCTCTCTCTTTCAGCGATAATCATTGCTAAAGGAATAAAAGATGCTCACGGAGGCAAAATCAATCCACTCGTCTTTGACATGACCGCATACCTCAGGAAGGTGAACATGTGAACAAGCCCTGCCCTGCCCTACTGACTCCGCCCACTTCACCACACTGTTCCACTTCATCTGTCGGGATTCCATTCCAAAAGCCAGAAGAACAGATCCAAGATCAGCCAAACTTGTACGTCAGAACATCATCATCATCTCGGTTTTAACATCCCAGGAGTTTGAGATCTTGGTTTCTCCTTGTCATCTCTCCAGTCAGGCAGTGGAACACAAACTCTAGTTTATATCAAACTCATTTATTGGTTTTATTACGAATTAATTGATTGATTTTACGGTACTATAGTATTTCGCTGTTTCGGACGGGCGGAGCGTCAGGTCAAACGTTTTTAGCATTTGATTGTACGATTGTATGTGTGAAATCCTGCTGAACAAAACCCAGAGTTCTGACTGTTAGATGCCAAATAAAGAGAGAATGAGTTTCTGTGGATCTGCGCCTGTCCGTGTGTTCATGGGGGAGAAACAGACCGGGGCCAATGTGTTTTTAACCTTAAACATCATAAAACGTATGTCACGATTCAAAACATATAACTCGTCTGAGAGTTTTATTTTAGTTTTTAATTAATATTTTGAATTAGCTTATATTTTCAGTTTTCTTCTAAAAAATTTGTTAAATTTTTAGTATATTTAGTATGTTTTTAAAATATTACTAGTTCAATTCAATTTATTTTTTATTTCAGTTTTAGTTTTAGTTTTTATTTTTATTACAGTTAATTGCCAAGGCAACATTTCTGATTTTTAACTTTTTCATCTAATATTTCTATTTTATTCCTTTTAGGATTTATTCCAGTTGATAACAATGTTTTTAATACTTTTAGTTAACGATAATAACCCTGCTTTACAGACACAGACACACACACCATCTCATTCAAATCACAGCACTCCAGTAAAGAGCTCATTGTAATATCCAGAGGCTGATGCGTGCGAGCGTCTCAGCCAATCACAGGCTGCCGTACTCTTCTTCCAGGAAAGGTTTTGCATTCTCAGCACACTTGAGTGAACGAGATGAACCTTCTCAAGGCCTGTTTGAATTCAAAGATTCATGAAACTCAAGCTGAATGATTGCTGACTCTGAAGGGTCACAATCAGTTCAACACAACAATTAAAGTAAGAATGATGTTTATGTAATTTCTGTTAATACTGACTTTAATTCTTAACAGCACTTTAAAAGTTTAAAACACTAGGATAAGAAATGATTATAAGAAATTTTCATTGCTCTCAGAAGACATAAGTAAAACACATATATATGCACAATCTAACAAAACTCACAAATTTACACTTTTTTATCCAAGTGTTCTAATGAGGCAGTAACATGAGACACAGGGAACATTCTCAGAACGTTCTGGCAAGGTTCTCTCAAAGTTATGCACAAACATTCTTCCGGTAACGTTAGTAGGATGTTCATTCAAAGTTCAAAATCTTTTTTGGAGCATATTTTTGTTAGCTGGGTTAAACACACTCTTCAGTGACTGTTGTGAAGGAACAGTGGTGTAACAGAGGAAACAGGAAGTTTTGCATGTGACACAGACATGAGACGTCAGATCTATTACAGAGACTGAGATAGAACACTCACACACACACACACACAGATGCAGCGCCATCATGTGGCCACGGCGGGTCACGTGATTTGCTTATATACAGGTGCTGGTCATATAATTAGAATATCATCAAAAAGTTGATTTATTTCACTAATTCCATTCAAAAAGTGAAACTTGTATATTATATTCATTCATTACACACAGACTGATATATTTCAAATGTTTATTTCTTTTAATTTTGATGATTATAACTGACAACTAAGGAAAATCCCAAATTCAGTATCTCAGAAAATTAGAATATTGTGAAAAGGTTCAATATTGAAGACACCTGGTGCCACACTCTAATCAGCTAATTAACTCAAAACACCTGCAAAGGCCTTTAAATGGTCTCTCAGTCTAGTTCTGTAGGCTACACAATCATGGGGAAGACTGCTGACTTGACAGTTGTCCAAAAGACGACCATTGACACCTTGCACAAGGAGGGCAAGACACAAAAGGTCATTGCAAAAGAGGCTGGCTGTTCACAGAGCTCTGTGTCCAAGCACATTAATAGAGAGGCGAAGGGAAGGAAAAGATGTGGTAGAAAAAAGTGTACAAGCAATAGGGATAACCGCACCCTGGAGAGGATTGTGAAACAAAACCCATTCAAAAATGTGGGGGAGATTCACAAAGAGTGGACTGCAGCTGGAGTCAGTGCTTCAAGAACCACTACGCACAGACGTATACAAGACATGGGTTTCAGCTGTCGCATTCCTTGTGTCAAGCCACTCTTGAACAACAGACAGCGTCAGAAGCGTCTCGCCTGGGCTAAAGACAAAAAGGACTGGACTGCTGCTGAGTGGTCCAAAGTTATGTTCTCTGATGAAAGTAAATTTTGCATTTCCTTTGGAAATCAGGGTCCCAGAGTCTGGAGGAAGAGAGGAGAGGCACACAATCCATGTTGCTTGAGGTCCAGTGTAAAGTTTCCACAGTCAGTGATGGTTTGGGGTGCCATGTCATCTGCTGGTGTTGGTCCACTGTGTTTTCTGAGGTCCAAGGTCAACGCAGCCGTATACCAGGAAGTTTTAGAGCACTTCATGCTTCCTGCTGCTGACCAACTTTATGGAGATGCAGATTTCATTTTCCAACAGGACTTGGCACCTGCACACAGTGCCAAAGCTACCAGTACCTGGTTTAAGGACCATGGTATCCCTGTTCTTAATTGGCCAGCAAACTCGCCTGACCTTAACCCCATAGAAAATCTATGGGGTATTGTGAAGAGGAAGATGCGATATGCCAGACCCAACAATGCAGAAGAGCTGAAGGCCACTATCAGAGCAACCTGGGCTCTTATAACACCTGAGCAGTGCCACAGACTGATCGACTCCATGCCACGCCGCATTGCTGCAGTAATTCAGGCAAAAGGAGCCCCAACTAAGTATTGAGTGCTGTACATGCTCATACTTTTCATGTTCATACTTTTCAGTTGGCCAAGATTTCTAAAAATCCTTTCTTTGTATTGGTCTTAAGTAATATTCTAATTTTCTGAGATACTGAATTTGGGATTTTCCTTAGTTGTCAGTTATAATCATCAAAATTAAAAGAAATAAACATTTGAAATATATCAGTCTGTGTGTAATGAATGAATATAATATACAAGTTTCACTTTTTGAATGGAATTAGTTAAATAAATCAACTTTTTGATGATATTCTAATTATATGACCAGCACCTGTATATCTATATAGATTCTATATATATATATATAGAATCTATATAGATATATATATATATATATAAGCATACTTTATCACTAGAAACAAAAATTAAATAACCCGTAAAAGATTAAAGTATTATGCAATCATTTAAGTCATTTTTTTAATTTAAAATTGAGCCAAGAGCATTGGGTTCTATATAGAACCACAGTGAACCTTTTTTCTAAAGACCGTTAACACCAAGGACGATAACTATAGCGATAACGATAAAGATATAGTTCTAAAAATCGTTCTAAATATATAAAATCGCAGAGTCCACACCACAACTCTAACGATAAAAGCGCAGTGAAACGATAATATCGCTGGAATCACTTTCAGAATGTTTTTTTTCCAGCTGCTGAACGATTTAAAAAATTGACAGCCAATCAGAATCCATCCAGCTTTAACGAGCTCGAGCATTTAAAGCTGCAGCGCACGCTTAGAATAAACATAGGCCAGTTCATACCAAGGATAAAAACTATAACGATATAGTTCTAAAAAATTTTGTAAATATAAAAGAATAGCACAACGATAACAGCACAGTAAATCGATATTGTTGGAATCACTTTCAGAACAATTTTTTTCCAGCTGATGAACAAAAGAATCCATCCTGCTTTAAAGAGCTCGAGCATTTAAAGCAACAGACTACAAAACTGCAGCACCCGTTTTACCCATAACAGAGTGTCTATTTACACTAAGTGCAAATATAGCGTCCCTTGTTGGCAAATGCTATTTACACTAGCTCCGCCCACCAATGTCTGGTTGGGCCAATCAAGTTTTAAAAAAGACATGCAAAACTTAATGTCTTCAGTGGCGCAGCAGTAGTGAGTAAAGCTCGCAAATTTGACTTTTAACGCGATCGAAGCGAGTTCGAATCCGCCTTTTGCCGAGCTTGCATTTATCTTTAATAAAAATTAAAATAATGTTCTAAAAGCGGAAATAAACTGCGAATGAGTGTTTAATAATATTAAAAGTGTTTATTGGGTAGGGTTAGGGGAAGGTGTTGGGAGGGTTTTTATTCTCCCAATAAGGCGGCATCATTTCCACTCTGTGATATTATTGCATCCTGTTAATGTACAAAAATACCGAGGTGCAAATAGTATCTGCCAATATAAAGTATAGATAGCATCTAATTACTATTTACTTTTATTGCAAAGAACTGATACTATTTTCTGATACTATATCGCGCTTAGTGCAAATAGCCGCTGCCTAATAATAAACAGGACTATATCATCCTTTGGTGTGGAAGCTAATATATTATAGTTATATTTATAGTTATCGTTAAAGGTGTATTTAATAAAACATGCAAGTATATAAAAGAGTAGCTACTTTATACATCTGTCCACGTCGACAGTCATTCCGTACTTGTTAAGATAAATTGATATATGTTGAAGTGTATGTTCTTCATTTACCTGGATGTCTGTAAAATGCGTTGCAGAACATTCACTGAGAACAATAACTTATAAAGCATATAACTGAGTTGAACGCATGACAAACGCAAATAAAACAACAGCAATGTATTGCACGAAGCAGTCAACGTTTTTTGACAAATGTAACGCCGTACACAACGGCTGAATGTCAAGCGTTGTGAATCTGCATGTCGTGCAGCTCCTAAACAACACAAGTGTCCGTCAGCTCTCATGATAGTGAAACTAATTTTAGCCTGGTGTTAAAGGGTAGAGAGGGAGAAACAGGGAAAAGAGAGGCGTGCGTGTGATCATCATAGGTGCCCTTTAGGTCCGAACCCAAACTAACTCTCACATTTCCCCCTTTAATTCAACCCTGACCTTTCATTCAAGTCTGGAGGTCGACTAGGGAGAGTCTGAGTGTTTCTACACCACAGCTGAAAGGAAAAGACATCCGTGAGGATTCAGGGCCTGTCCCCAATGATGTCCCATCATTGTTCTCTTCTGTTTCTGTAATCCCTGATCCCTTCTTACTATAAATATCTGACTGAAAATCTAGAACATACACATTCAGCTGCCTATTACTGTGCTTATTTGCACATAATATTGATGCAATCTGAAACCCAAAGGCATGTGTTGTGATGACCTCTTGACCTCCAGGTCAAACACGCCTTTTGTTCTCAGGTGGCTTGGTCATATTTATACAAGCATATTACTTGTACTATTTTTCAGTATGCAGTTGCACGCTAATTTTCAGTATACGTGGAATACACAGGCTTCATAATATATTGACAAAATTTGAGGTTTACAACCAGAGGAATAAACCTGATGTTTATAGTTACAAACATTTTTCTAAATAATAGGCACTTACAGCACACTCTTCAGTATACAGTTAAGAAGTATGCAATCCACTCCAAACATAGCCAGAGTAAGTGACCGTTAATCTAAAAAATGGCATGATTGATCTGACAGAATGTCAAACATTGGCACTACAACTACATTAGTTGCTTAATTTAATGCTTTATAGCCTGATGTGTGTATGTATGCTGGTTTTGTCCTGTATATAAAGGCTTATGTGGTTCTGACTAGTTAAAATAAAATAAAACAGTGCCAGGGGTAAAACACAAAATCACAATAAATTAAAAAAAAAGTGCCTCATGTGTCTTTCTTGATTTTTGTTTTTTTAATGTCATTCAAAGCAGATCCATGTTGTTTAATTTCGTGTATAAACGAGTGGTTACATTTATATTTGATTACTTTGTTGTAATATAAAACATCCGCGCTGTGGGCGTGTCCTCAAACATTCACGCGCTTTGTAAATGTTTGGTGTTTTTAGACGCTCCCTAAGGTTTTTCCCATATACGGGGACGTTGTTGAGAGACCGTCTATAAATTGCGCTGTGGCTGCAGGAGCGCGCACTCACACCCTGTCAAACGCCGAGACAGACACCGACCCGATTCGCCCTCAGGTAAACACGCAAAACCGCACATATTTCACGGGAACTGTGTTTTTATGTGAGTTTTGCTGAGAATTTGTTTCGCGGTATCAAACGGGCGCGGGCGCGAGATCTACTGAAGTGCGTTGAAGTCTAATGTGGAACTGCTGCTGCTTCCTGACTTGAGCATCTGATCTGAGATCAGCTCTGGTGACCGAACTCTCGCTCGGTACTTAACGCGTCTTCTGATCTGGGATCTGTAGAACTTTAATATAAAAATACACCGTCAGAGAGCTGGATGAGTGAATAAGTTTGCTGTTAGGAGATATATCGTGTTCTGTGGAGACAGAAGCTGAACGCAGAGTTTGTCAAACTGGAGCAGATTTAAAATCGTCAAACTTTCTTAAGTGAACCGAATGACCTTCACGCTTCCGGTGGCACCATCGCAGATTGTTGAATTTTACAGTCATGAATTTGACAGGGACCGCGCGATTTAACATAACGAGCGACACACGATGCACAATGATCAAATATTTTATTCACTAAAAAGAGTTAAACTCGGGATAAAGTCCGCTCAGAGTACCTCGTTATTGCGTCATAAAGGGGTTATTTAATAACTGATTGTTGCGTCAATGTGCACGCGCCTATAGCCTGCAGTATTGGATTTATAGGATCACGTGCCGCACATTCGTGGGCAGCTCCGCGCGCTCGATAAGATGCTGTGCTGTGATTGGTGATTTGTGCTCTGTCCATCTCGCAGACAAACTGACAGAAAACTTGAAAGTGTCAGAGAATACCGATATTGTCATAGAAATGATAAGTTTAAACGTATAAATATCTTGATTTAAAAAAATAAATAAATAAACGATTGGTACCTGACATAAAAATGGAGAAAAAATCGAAACATTGCTTTAGCAATCTCTGAAAAATAAGAAATTTGCTAAAAAAAAAAACACAATCTCACAATTCTGACTTTTTTTCTTCTCGCAACTGAGTTTATTTCTTACAGTTATGAGAAAAAATTACGAGTTATAAAGTCTGAGTTAAGAGGAAAAAAAGATTGTGAGATAGTCGAAATGGCTCCTTTTTTTTTTTTTTTTTTTTTTTGTTCTATTCCATGGCGGAAACAAGCTTCCATAGTCCATCTGCATGTCAAATTATATTTGCATTGTTTACATATTTTCCACCACAAATCTGCAAAACTGCAGTATTTGTTGTTGTTCTACCAATGATGTGCATCGAATTTAAACTGAGGAGATCTGGTGTAGATTAATTAATTGAATTGATTTAAATCAAATCTACTGCATAGTGTCTTTTATAAAGCTGCTGTGTGTGTGTGTTGCTCTTACAGTGGAATACAGTGTCATTGCTCAAATGCAAAGGTCAGAGTGTTGTGCACAAAGGTCAGGGTTCGGCAGGGCTTTGTAAAGGTCATATAGAGTTGTCGAGGTATGACAGAGATTTCTGTCTCAATCACACACACCCACACACATTCTCCTGAGGTCTTTTCTGTCTTCTGCTGTAGCCGCTCTATTAATAGCAGCGAAACCTCAGACTGTACATGTATCAGACAGCTGAGGTGTGTGTACAGTATTTTAAGGTTTGTGCAGATGACTTAACTCGTTTTTGACCGATTTAATTTTGGTTTTATTTATAAAAATGGTGCAAAACATTCTCTCACACACATTTTTTTTGAGAAGCTTTGGAGGGTTAATATGATCAGTCCTGGTTTGTGTTTCAACACTAGATTGTGATCTCTCTCTCTCTCTCTCTCTCTCTCTCTCTCTCTCTCTCTCTCTCTCTCTCTCTCTCTCTCTCTCTCTCTCTCTCTCTCTCTCTCTCTCTCTCTCTCTCTCTCAGGATGTCCATCAGTAAGATTCACGCTCGTGAAATCCTCGACTCTAGAGGAAATCCCACTGTTGAAGTGGATCTTTACACAAGTAAAGGTACAAACATGTTATTTCACTATTATAGTGTCATTATTTTAAATCGGTATATTTTCATTTTAAGTTTTAGTTATTTTAGTACATAAAGTTAAACTAAAAGACTAAATTAAATCAGTTAGTGTTTCAGTTAATGTTGATTTTATTTCAAATAACAAAGATGTTTGTTTTTTTTTTTTTTATGGGTTTCAGTTTTAGGGTACGTTTACATGACAATGATGTACTAAGAGCTGAAAAGTTTTTGTACAGATGACAACCTTGTCAAAACGATCCGCGAAAATGACTAAAAACACTATTCTGCTGCCAGGCCAGTAGATGGTGGTCACTTTGTAAAGAAACATTACGCACATGTGCATTATGTCATCGTTTTCACAGATTCACGTTTTTGTAGTTTTACATGAAGAGGATAACGGTATCGCCTTAAAACTTGCACAGTTTTCAAAAGTTTGCATTTTTAGGCTGCCAAAATGCCACTGTCAAGTAAATGAATGGCCAAAATGCATAAAAGGTTTTCCATTTTTAGTTGAAAGCGATGTCATGTAAACGGCCTCTTAGTTAAATATAATAACCCTGCAGTGACTGAATGAATAACGTCAGAACACATTCAAGACTTTTTTTTTTTTTTTTTTTTTTTTTTTTTTTATAAATTAAGTCAACGTTCAGAGTTTGTCTTGAGGAAATGTTCTTGTTTGTAATTGTTGATTGATTTCTCGTGTTTTCAGGTCGTTTCCGGGCAGCTGTTCCCAGCGGCGCTTCCACTGGAGTTCATGAGGCTCTGGAGCTCCGAGATGGAGACAAAACCCGTTACCTGGGCAAAGGTACATCTGCCACACACACACACACACACACACACACACACACACACACACACCTCATCCATTACACGCAAAGACAGATCATCAATGTGTGTGTGTGTGTGTGTGTGTGTTTAAGGTACCCAGAAGGCCGTGGACCATGTGAACAAGGAGATCGCTCCCAAACTTATTGAGAAGGTGAGATCATGGATTGCCTTTTTCCTCTCACATATTTTGGTAATAATAATTTGAAAGCTCACTTGAAATTCATCCTTTGAAATCGGACGTTGCGTTACAGTGGAAACGCTACTTTAAAACCTTTTAGCGGCTCAATGCTTTATTTATATATATATATATATATATATATATATATATATATATATATATATATATATATATATATATATATTATATATATATATATATATATATATACACATACATACACATGGTTAATATTAATAATAAACCCTTTAAAATTTAATATATATAAAAATATTAATTTTATTTTAAAATTTTAGATTAAAATTTTTATAATTAAACTAATGAAATGCTTCATAAACCTGATAAATATTCATATTTATTTGATTCATCCCATCATAAATATCAGAATGGATAACTTCTGCCATCTACTGGCCATTATATTCATAACATGATTTGGACCTGACAAGTCAAATATTTTCTTTTTTTCACCAGATGGCCCAAATGCGTGATAAATTCTCTTATTTCTTTGTTTCAGCTTATAGAAATATAGATTTTTACTGTAGTGAAGCTAAAAGTTTGCATATTTGCTTGTACAAATGAAGATGTACACTTACAGATCTAAATGACCTAAAATCCTAAAAGAAGTGTATGATTTAATTTGTTACTACTTCAGAGAAATTAGTTTTATATAATTTCTTTAAAAAAGCCACATTCTTACTGTTCCTGGTCAAAAATGACTGTGAACAGCCAATGTGTGATCCTTTTTTAAATCTGATAAATAGTCAAATTTATTTGATTTATCCCATCATCCTTGTCTCTAAACAGAAGTTCAGCGTTGTTGACCAGGAGAAAATTGACAAGTTCATGCTGGAACTCGATGGAACTGAGAACAAATGTAAGTATCTCTCTCTCTCTCTCTCACACACACACACACACACACACACTTTAAAACTTTTCATTCATTTTTCTGTCGCACTTTATCTCTACCACAGCTAAGTTTGGTGCTAACGCTATCCTGGGTGTGAGTCTGGCCGTGTGTAAGGCAGGCGCCGCTGAGAAGGGAGTCCCGCTGTACCGCCACATCGCCGACCTCGCCGGAAACAAGGACGTGATCCTCCCCGTACCCGTACGTGTGCCGCCCGACCGCCGCTCCTGCATCGCTCGTCTGTCTCTGCTCTCATCCCTCTCCTCTCCTTTCTTCATCTTCAGGCGTTTAACGTCATCAATGGAGGCTCTCATGCCGGCAACAAACTGGCCATGCAGGAGTTCATGATCCTCCCCGTGGGCGCCAAGAACTTCCACGAGGCCATGAGGATCGGTGCAGAGGTTTACCACAACCTGAAGAACGTCATCAAAGCCAAATACGGCAAAGACGCCACCAACGTGGGAGACGAGGGCGGTTTCGCACCCAACATCCTCGAGAACAACGAGGGTATGAGTTATTTGATGTCTGTAACAAAATGCAAAAAATGTTTAAACACTCTCTAATCAAGACTGATTTCTGTAGCTCTTGAGCTGTTGAAGTCTGCCATCGAGAAGGCCGGCTATCCTGATAAGATCATCATCGGCATGGATGTTGCAGCATCAGAGTTCTTCAAGAGTGGAAAATATGATCTGGACTTCAAGTCACCTGACGACCCCAAGCGCCACATCACTGGAGAGCAGCTGGGAGATCTGTACAAGAGCTTCATTAAGAACTACCCAGGTACACACACACTGACTCACACACACCTGGTTTGTGCACAAACAGACCCGTTTATGTGCATCTGTTCTGGGTTTTTCTGCAGTCCAGTCCATTGAGGATCCGTTTGACCAGGACGACTGGGAGAACTGGACCAAGTTTACAGGATCTGTTGACATCCAGGTGGTGGGAGATGATCTGACCGTGACAAACCCCAAACGCATCCAGCAGGCGTGTGAGAAGAAGGCCTGCAACTGCCTCCTGCTTAAAGTCAACCAGATCGGCTCTGTCACCGAGTCCATCCAGGCGTGAGTATATAGCACAGCCTCCTCACAGAGCTGCACCACAGGGCCCGCTACGGCCTCCTTGTAGAGCTGTGCCACAGGGCCCATTACGGCCTCCTTGTAGAGCTGCACCACAGGGCCCATTACGGCCTCCTCACAGAGCTGCACAACAGGGTCCATTACTGCCTCCTCACAGAGCTGCACCACAGGGCCCATTACGGCCTCCTCGCAGAGCTGCACCACAGGGCCCATTACTGCCTCCTCACAGAGCTGCACAACAGGGCCCATTACAGCCTCCTCACAGAGCTGCGCCACAGGGCAAAATTAATCAATTATGAAACTAATTCGATTCAGTTCAATAACAGTGCCAGTGTTGCAAAATTCATCAATTATGAAAGGAAATTAATTCATTTTCTGCTGTAAATCAGTTCTACAGAATTCAGTAGTGTCATTATTCAGCTCAATTCAGTTCAATGTTGATTCGGTTCAGTTAGTATTAATGTTGCAAAATTCATCAATTATGAAATTCAGTTCAGTGTTAATTCAGTTCAGTTCAATAACCATGTCGGTGCTTCAAAATTCATCAATTATGAAACTAATTCAGTTCAGTTCAGTGTTAATTCAATTCAGTTCAATAATAGTGTTGATGCAAAATTCATCATGAAATGAATTTGATTCAGTTCAGTAAGTATTAATGTTGCAAAATTCATCAATTATGAAAGGAATTCAATTCATTTTCTGCTGTAAATCAGTTCTACAGAATTCAATAGTGTCATTATTTAGCTCAGTTCAGTTCAATAACTGTCAGTGCTTCAAAATTCATCAATTATTAAACTAATTTAATTCAGTTGTGTTGATTCAATTCAGTTCAATAATGGTTAATGATGCAAAATTCATCATGAAACGAATTTGATTCAGTTCATTGATTCAATTCAGTTTAATAAGTGTCAATGTTGCAAAATTCATCAATTATGAAAGAAATTCAACTCTGTTTCTGCTGTAAAGCAGTTCTACAGAATTCAGTAGTGTCATTATTCAGCTCAATTTAGTTCAGTGTTGATTCAGTTCAATCAGTGTTCAAAGGTGTCAGTGTTGCAAAATTCATCAATAATGAAACAAACTCAATTCAACAGATCTGTTTTACAGCTATAAATCTACTCTGTGTCTGTAGTTGTAAACTGGCTCAGTCTAATGGTTGGGGTGTGATGGTGAGCCATCGCTCCGGCGAGACTGAGGACACCTTCATCGCTGACCTGGTGGTCGGTCTCTGCACAGGACAGGTACACGATATGCACTACACAACAAAGCATGGTCACTTCACTGCAAAAACAAATGTTCAGTGCAGCTTAATGAGTTGTTCTGCCACACTAATGCATCTTCACCTGTGATCAGATCAAGACCGGCGCCCCCTGCAGATCAGAGCGTTTGGCAAAGTACAACCAGCTGATGAGGTCAGCAGTGACATCATACGCTTTACAAATCAGGTTAAAGGACACTCTGTGTGTGCCAAACCCTCATCTGTCTGTCTGTGTTCAACAGGATCGAGGAAGAGCTCGGTGATAAGGCCAAGTTTGCGGGCAAAGACTTCCGCCACCCAAAACTCTAAACCATCCAAGTTCCTCCATCAGTATTGCAGCATCACAAATGTACTTTTTTGAAATGAGAAGTGAATAAAAAAAGTGAAAGAAATGGAGTGTCTGTGCATTTATTCACAGAACTTAAAGAGAACCAGTTTTATTACATATTCAATCTTTGAATGAATGATTTTCATCTATCCCTTTAAACTGCTACTGCCGCTGCTGACGTCAGAGAGCTGAAGGAACGGGAGGTTTTGGGTCTCGGTGTGAGTGTTGCTTGGAGACGATCATCAGGCCGAAAGCGTTTCGGTGCGACATCCAAAAAACAAACCCGTTTGTGTGTGTGTCATATTAGCATGTGTGAGTATGATGTAGTGTCTAGGGGTCAGAGGTCAGGCTGGCGTTGGCAGGTGGTTACGCTGCGCTGTGATGTTTGTATCAGAAAAACGAGCGGAGGATGAGAGAGTCACACTTTCACACACTCTTCTGTGTTTTTGAGTCTCCAAAACTTACTGCATTTAAACACGGCGATAAGGATTTTTTTTTTTTTTTGCACACACTTCGGTCAAGTGAATTTAGGGGAAAATGAGCTTAATTGTTAAAAAAATATCTTAAAAAATAGGCTTGGTACAATAATTAAGACTTTTTTTTATGTTTTTGAAATGCGTCTCTTAGGCTGCATTTATTTGATCGAAAATATTGTAAAAATTGTGAAATATTACAATTTAAAATGGCTGTTTTCTATGTGAATATATAGTAAAATATAATTTATTCCTGTGATCAAAGCTGAATTTTCAGCATCATTACTCCAGTCTTCAGTGTCACATGATCCTTCAGAAATCATTCTAATATATATGATGATTTGCTGCTCAATTATTATTGGTGCTCATTATTAACGATTCTTATCAATTTTGAAGACATGTTTTTAATGTCTCTTTGATGAATATAAAGTTCAAAAGAACATCATTTATTTAAAATAGAAATCTTTTGTAACATAAATATTTAAAAAAATATATATTTAAATATATTTAAAAAATAATACATTTAAAAAAAAAATTGATAGTAAGTGATAATTATGTTTCAAATAATTGCAGAATAAATGTATTATTTATAAAAAATAATAGTAATATATTTAATGGTAATATATTAAATATATTGATAAATAAATAATAAATTAAAAAAATAATTGATTGTAAGTGATTATTTTTCAAATTGCAGAAAAAAAGTATTATTTTAAAAAAAATTAATGGTAATGTATCACGGTTTCCAACTGTTTTCAACATTGATAATCATAAATGTTTCTTGAGCAGCAAATCATCATATTAGAATGATTTCTGAAGGATCATGTGACACTGAAGACTGGAGTAATGATGCTGAAAATTCAGCTTTGATCACAGGAATAAATTACATTTTACTATATATTCACATAGAAAACAGTTATTTTAAATTGTAATAATATTTCACAATTTTTACTGTATTTTGATCAAATAAATGCAGCCTTGATGAGCAGAAAATTCAGCTTTGATCACAGGAATAAATTACATTTTACTATATATTCACATAGAAAACAGCTATTTTAAATTGTAATAATATTTCACAATTTTTGCTGTATTTTAATCAAATAAAAACAGCATTGACGAACACAGAGACCAAACTAATTCCCATCAATTGTCCAATAGTGAATGTAAAGTATAATTTTGTATTTACATCTGTCTGTCGGGCCGTACGGAGGTTGAAAGGCCCGTGACCTGTGGTCATTGCTACGGAAACTCTCATCTGACGAGGAACTATTGTGTCTGCGCTCTCACAGGAGGAAATAGTTCCTGAGCGCCGCCCGTTTCCAGGGGGAACTTTTATAGGGGGCGGAACCTGAAAGGGTCAGAGGTCGCATCAGTCTGTTACTGTGAAGAATGATGAGCTATAAAGAGGCGGACGATTAAATGTGACACAAAGCACAAAAATGTGAGCGTGTGACGTAACAGACCTCTGGAGTGAAGCGCATCTTGTTAGTTGAATCCTTACAATCATCACCAAGGCTTTCTGAACTTAAGAGTTGGTGTGTATCAGCTGGAGAAATGAGGATCTGTGCTCAGTATGGAGGCCGTGATGAGTCGTGACGTCTGTGGAGGGCCGGAGGGGCGGGGCGTCGCTCACGGCAACAGTTAGCCATGCGTGACATCACAGCGATGTTCCTTAAAAGGCCTGTTGTGGCACCTGCTCGGGCAGAGACCCGTCCTGAAGCCGTACAGGACAGAACCGGACGCCACGATAACGTGATCGAAAACACTGGACAGATATTTATTTTCTGACTCTACTAGTTTAACAAGGATGGCTTTTTCATCTCCTCTAAACTTTACCTCCTCTCTTCTTCCTGCTCTCCTCATGCTCCTCATCATCATCACCGTAACAACGCAGGTACAGGGACGGCCATCACCACGCCAATCAGATGCTCAGGTGAGGATTTTACATCTGACTCGACCAATCGCCTGAGTTTGGGGGGCGGGACTAACTTGCTGACTGGCGAATGACAGATCAGTGTTTGGGAAACCTGTTTGATAACAGACATCGCTTGTGTGATTCTGTTCGGGAAATGCTGTACACTGTCTATTACTTTTTAAAAATAGTAAGTGAAACAGTAGCAATATTCAACGATAATCATTAGTGCACTAAATTTTTGACCTCTTTTATTGCATGTTTAATAGAGCGCAACAGTCGGTTCTGAACCCGCGGAATTGGGCTACTTTTACACTGTTGTCGCGGGTTGTTTTTCATGTCCGCGGGTTGAAGCGACCCCAAATAACATGATATTTAGCCCCTGCAATGCGAATTTTACCAGAGGAACCCCGCCAAAAATGCGGATTTTACCCCCCGGAACACAATTTTTACTGTGTTATGGCAAAATGAATGGAAAAAATATGGAAGCAACGCTGCTGAAAAAAGTAGGCCAAACCTGTTGCACTCTATTTGAGAGATCTGCGTCTGGTTGTCATCAGAAATATCTTCTTCTTTTTTTTTTTCGAGCGCATTGCATTGTGGTGTTGCACACTAGCATAATAATCTTTATATCAATAAAAATATATATGACATAAGCAGCACAAAAAGTATTGCTGTAAGTGTTTATATCCTGACTGTTTTAGACCGGTCGGGTGCCACCGCTGTGGAGTACCTGCGTGATTCGTCATAGACATAAACAGAGAGAAGTAGTTCCGGCTACAATATTCTTCCACACGTGCAGTTTTGTTTATTAACCGCTAGAGCGCCAAAAGTAACGGACTGCAGCTTTAAGCTTTAAAATTGTTTTTAGATGATTTAAAATGCAAAATTACCAGTTTCTTTTTCACATAAAACATCCAGGGTTATTATATTTAACTAACGGCGCATTTACACAACATAAAAACTGAACACGACACGACAACAGCGTTTTGTGAGCCTGAAAATGCAAACTTTTAAAAACGGCTTGTTTTTGAAAATTATTCCGTTTATCATCTCTGTGTTAACTAAAAAAATGCAAATTTGTGAAAATGGTGACCTGTGTATTACGTGTTTATTCAGGCGCGTAGTGTTTCTTTAAAAAGTGACATCGCCATCTACTGGCCTGGCAGCAGAATACACCGTTTTTAGTTGTTTTCGCAGATCCGTGTGAAACGGGATAGTTTTGACAATGTTGTTGTCTGTACGTGAAAAGTGCAAAGGAAAAACTTTTCCATTTTTAGTACATCGTTGTTGTGTATACGTACTCTAAATATATGATAGAAATAGAGTAGTATTGCACGCTGTAGTATTTGAGTCCGTTATTCCAGCATACAGAAAGCTGACATACTAAACTGTGCGCAGGTTCTGCAGGATTTGTTTGGGCTGAAGATCGGCACTCTTTTATTGGCTCATCCAGAGGTCATCGAGGGGTCAGCAGACGCCGCCCCTCCCCTCTCACACGGGCTGCAGTCCCCCCGCCCACCATCACGCGTGTTCCTGGACTTCCTGAGCCGTCACAGGAAGCTGCAGGGGCGGAGCAGGAAGGGCGTGGCACGGGGGTGTTTTGGGATGAAGGTGGACCGGATTGGGGTCATCAGTGGTCTGGGATGCTGACGCACGCAGGTAAACATAAAATAATTAATAGATGTTTGATCTATAAAAACACAAAGTATATTTGTAATATGTAAGTTTCATTTTTAGCGATCTTAACAATCATATGACACGGGATTAAACCTGTTTATCATTTGTATGTATTTTGACTCATTTTCTGCATGTGTGTTTGTGTGCAGGTGAGCGTGAGGATCACATGTTCGTCAGACAGACCTTCACCTGCAAACATTACAGACTCCTGCTGTTCTGATGTTTTAGCATCTGCTGGATTATTTTCAGTCCAAACGGCTGTAATGTGACCATCTGCAACAACAAAACTCAAAGTTTTGGCCTTTTACACAGAACGCAGAACTTGACATATTTGTCGTTTTAAGATCCTGAGGTTTTCTCAGTTGTGTGTGTGTGTGTGTGTGTGTGTGTGTGAGACTCCTGGCTGATTGTCCAGTCAGTTTTGTTTACCTTGTTTACCATGTTTGACGTGACAGAGCTTCTGTTCAGACATTTTGTGAGTGGGAACTTGTTCTCAATATTTAACACAAGTTTAAACTTGTTTGTGTGATGTCCATAAATGTTATTTAACATCTAAATTAAAGGTGTTGTTGATTTTGAACCTGACTGAAAGCATGTGTCACTCAACAATGAAACTGCACAGATTCCCAACAGAAAATGATCAAATTTACAGTATTTTTATGCAAGAGCAAGAAAGAGAGCCCTGTAGGAACTTTGCAAAGACTTGAGGAACTGGTAAATCAATCATGTCAAAAATATCCTTTCTAAGTATCAGCTAAATATTAAATTGTGGTTTTAACACCGTATAGAGGCAGAAAGAGCCAAAGCATTTTCAGCATGTCTAGACCTATTCTTTGTATTTTGATTCAAAGTATGAAAACAAGCTCATGCAACATTTGACATGAGACAGGATATCAAACTTGGCAGAAAGAATACGAAAGGAAATGGCACCACAGAAAAAGAAAGGTGTTAAAATGATACCTTTAAGGCTACAACAGCTTGTCGCTGGGGCTGTAACCTTAAAAGGACATCTTTTTTACTCCTAAAATACATATTAGTAATATGTACATTTTAGGAGTAAAAAAGGTGCAAAGATGTCCTTTTAAGGGTACTGAAAGAACATACAATGGATTGATACAATAATAATATGTTTTAAAGGATTAATCATAGAAATAACCATAAAAGAATAATCAAAATATTCATAAGCATAATATTTAAATATATATATACACCAATAAATAACTGTCAAAGTGCTGTGTCTGTGAATATATATGAAACACAGTATACATTTTACTTTAACACTTTATTTTATATACACAAACATATTTTTCTATTTATTTATTGATATGTACTACTAACAACACTTTTAGATAAATAACATCCAGTTACAAATACGAGGCTGTACATGAAAACAATCAAAATAAATGTAAAACAGGAAACAATTATACAGCGTTTCAAAGTTTTAGTTTTCAAATATATTTTTATAGGATATCTTTCAAATAAAATCGTGTGAAAGTCAGTGAGGAAAAACCAAACGGTCTAGTTGTGTGACGTAAGAAGGAGGCGGGTCCTGCGCTGGGTCACGTGATACCGCTGCTTTGCAGCTCGAGCGACTAGAACGGAACCGAATCACCGGGCAAACTCGCTCTGTTTACCGGCCCAGCGCGATCTTTCGCCTCCCCTGACGCGTTCCAGCAGCGGCAGCATCATGTCGGCGGTGCAGCGGATGAAAGTAGCAAACGAGAAACACAGCAAGACGATTACACAGAGAGGACACGTGCAGAAAACCACGGTACGCGCGCTCCCGCGACACAACACACGCGAACACATAAATACACAATATATAAATATACACATACGCATACTTACGCTCACAATATCAACACAAATAAACGAACACATCACACGCTCACATAAAATACACATTCACCACTAACAAAAAGTACCATGTCTTTTGCTATTAATAGCATATTTTCTGAAATATATCAGAATTATGGAGTTAGGTTCGTGTCAAAAACAGTGTCGACTGCTTCGTGCAATACATTTGCATATGTATACTGTTACTGCTGTTGTTTTTATTTGTGTCGTCCTCCCTGTCGTTCGTTCAGCTCAGTTTTATGCTTTATACAGTGTTGTTGTTTTTAGTGAACGTTCTTTTATTTTTTTAAATAATGAGTTTTCTAAAACAGTCAGATACATTTGTGTTTATGTTATACTGTATAAACACGAATATAGTTCTTAGGTATCATCTACGTGCTTTGATATTCAGAGTTTTAGAATGATGATCTCTTTGTTTACCGGGATATCTGTAAAATTTGTTTCAGAAATAACAGTGCTGTGTGAATAATCAAATTTTAGTTTCAATTTAGATTTTGGCATCCAGCAATGGCAGTGTTTTATTTTTATCTACATTTGATTATTCAATTTCTGTAGTAGGCTATTAGCTGAATACTGTGGTGTCAGAATTACATTAAAAGCGATTCATCTTTTTTTCTGTTGTATTTGTCCTATTGTTTGTATTGTATTACCAATTTAACTTTTTCCCCCAATAAAATAATCAAATTCTTCAAGACGTTTTTGCTTGCATTAGTTAGCCTGGTATATAGCTGTGGAATATAATAATTTTACGATGCATGGCGATGCTGATGTAAATGATTCTGCATCGATGCATAAAAACAAAAGAATGCATTCTTTAAAAAATGTAATTAAATATGCCTATCATAAATATTAATGTACTGTTTTATTGTAAATGATGTACTGTTATTATAGGCTATTTTAATAAAAGTTGTATGTCCTTCGTATGCATAATGTAAAACAATTTATTTATAATTAAAACACTAATGACTATGCAGTGACTATTTTTTACATTTGATTATTTAATTTCTGTATTATTTCTTACTTGAATGCTTCTGTTAAATAGATGTCATATGAAAAAAATATAAAGCACTATTAATTTAACTTGTTTCTTGTATTTGTTCTACTGTTTGTTATTTGCATATTCTTATTTTTAATAACAAAGATAAAATAATAAGTATTATATTGTGATTATTTATATAATAATTATTTTTAGAGATGCACCGATGTATCGGCCAATAATCGGTATCGGCCAATAAAAGCAGTTATTTTTACTATCGGCCATCGGTTTGTGCTTTGTTACTTCTGATAAGAAACAAAGACTCCGCTTTCAAATTTCTGTCAGTTTAATCACAAAATTCAAACAATAAATGGCTCTTTAAGTGACGTGACAGATCACTGTAGCGCCTCAGTTCAAGCGGCAGCGCGGAGCGCTAGTCTTTTTCTTCCACTTTAATACAAGTTACAGCACAAAAAGACATGCATGAACATCAGAAGGTATTTTGAAAGATACAACTTAGCGAAATGTATCATGATGTCAATTTACATAAATTCCCATAATCGATCAATGTTTAAATTAACAATCAATTAATTGTTAACCGTAACCTCTTAAATTTGAAGTGGGGGCACTACTAAGTTATCATGTTACTTAAACAACCACTTGCTTAACCAGAACAAAATATGTGTCATTTTAAAGCTTAGAAGCTTGGCTAGAATATTGGTTTGTAACTTTGCGAAACATTAGTAAATCATAGTAGATAGCATATCTTTCGAGCAAGTGGTCTCGATCGAGTTCAAAAACAACATAAGGCAATGTGTAGATCATGGAGTGACATTGACATGCTGCTTGGCTAAAGCTATAGGACTTCTGGGATTCGATCGTGTTTACACGGTTAAGTAGTTCTTATGCTCAGTAAAATCACTTGTTTGGGGAGTTTTTTTGGACCCTTGGTGGTTAATTATATTTCGAAATAAATGGCTAGCCTACTAACTAATCCATTGCTTGAAGACATTAATTCGTTTAGAATACGTAACTACGGCGCGCTTGTTTCATTTGTCCTCGTGTCTGCTGCACGTGTTTTGCGCATGAGCCACACACCTTAAAACTATGAATTGTAATGATGATCTTGCTTAATTGACCATCGATAAGTTTAATCAATAAAACTTATCGACAATTAATTGATTGTCAATTAATCGTTAGCATCCCTAAGTCTCATGTAATGTCATTGTTTCAACCGTGGAAAGATGTTAATAAAACTGCTTGAGATCAATGTCACTTAACATTACATTTACCTCAGGAAAGTTATCCAGTGTTCACAGTTCGTTTGTAAGCTATAAATAAACAGTAGAGATGAGCTTATTTACTGTTAATGATATATGTATGTTTGAATAAATTTGTCATGAAGACAAGGGTTTATGAAAACTAGCTTATGTGCAACTGATTTGTATACAAACATTTCAGTTTTTATTTGAGTGTAATTATTTTATCTAGAAATAAATAGCAGTTGATTTTTGTTAATTTTAACCTCTAATATTATAGTAATATACCAAATGAGAGGATCCCTGTATAGTTTACAGCATTATTTGTGAGAGATTTTTTCTTTTACAAAAAATCTTTTGATGTGATTGAATGTGTTTGAGCAGGAGATGTGATGAATCTGCAGTAAGTGAATGTGTGTTTGTCCTGCAGCGTGTGGTGAGTGAGGAGAAGTCTCCGGTGGGTCCGTGGCTCCTCGCGCTCTTCGTGTTCGTGGTCTGTGGCTCAGGTGAGTGAGAAAACAGCTCAACGTTTATTACATCAGTTACATAATGTGCCAAGTCATAATCACACTGAATCACATCAGTATTTGTTGAGAATCTATCTATGGTTCGTTCGTCCTATCTATCTTTCTATCTGTGTATCATTTTATTGTTCTATCTATCGTTGTATCTATTGTTGTATCTGTCACATCTATCGTTGTGTCTATGACTTCTATCGTTCTATCAAACTATCTACCTATCTATCTATCACTCAAACTATATATCAGATGTCATTCTGTTGTTGTTTTTTCAGCACCTTGTATCATATGTATAGCGTTTCTGTGTTACTTCTTTTCTTCAACTTATTTTTTTAATCTTTTCTTTTTAGAAACAGGCTTGAACATACATGAACTAGCACGAGTTACAGGCCAACATACTTCTATAAACAAGAACTAACAAGAGACATCAAAAACCATGCAAACATAAACAATATGCAAATTAAATATATAAAGAAAAAAGTAATTTAATAATGATAATAAAAGACAACACACACTAAGAATACTTAATAAAATTATGATAAAATAATATTAATACTTGAATCCAACCAAGTGTTTAGAAGCTTTAATTGCTCCAGTGGTCCTTGTTCGATTTACAGATCATTTTGTACACAGCAGTTTGTGTCAACAGCCAATGTGCTGAACGACAGAACACAGAATCAGCTGTTGTAGGAAACATTATATTGGTTTGTTGTTTCCTCACCAACTTTGAATATGATCCATTTATCTCAGATCTCGCTGATGTTTCAGTCCAGAATGTCCACCTGCATGAATAATGTCATGGTGTTTACTTGCATAGAGTCTGATCTGTGTGATTATTCAGGATATTTTTAATGTTGTACATAATGAGACTGTTGTTTCACAGATCTTGGATGTAAATCCTGTGGCTTTCAACAGCTAAAAATAATTTTACTGTTAAGATTTAATTGTTAGTGTCCGTGTATCCTACATACAGTTCATTGTCGTTATACTCCAGTATGTTTGTGCATTAATAAACAATCTAGTATGGAAGAGTCACTAAAACAGACACTGTTTGAATTGAGTCAAAATATGCAATTTCAGTTGTTGTTGTTTTTCCTTTTTAATCATGCATCCAATAAAATATGGTCTTTTGGGTCACATGTTTTGCAAAATGTGCAGTTTGCATTGCTCTTGTGATGTGAGCTTTAATATGCATCTCTCTTTCACTTTCAGCCATCTTCCAGATCATCCAGAGCATCAGGCAGGGAATGTAAGCGCCGTCGGTCTGTGAACGTCTGAAGCCGCTTGCACTGATCTTCCATGGAGTTGTTTTCTTCATTGGTTAATCTGTTAGTTGTTTACAGCTGATCTCAGTTATGTATGTGTGTGTTTGTTGTGAGAATTTTGTGTTCAACGGTTGGACCGTCTCAAGCATGTCAGGGTTGAATGTTTTGGAAAGTTTTACGATGCGTGTGATTGGCTGCTCCTCATGATGCTCTGATTTTTAGTTTCATTGTTCATTTTTCACTGATTCATCTCATTTTTAAGTAAACAATCGCTATGTTTCCATCCAAAGTTGCGAATTTAGCTTGTGCGCAAAATTTGAATGTCGCATAAAACATTTGCGAATAAAGCAGCGTTTCCTTCCCATGTGTTCAAGAGAACAAAATCATCACTTCCTGTGAAACTTGGCACAAAATATCAGTAATAAAAATGGAAGTTGCTGCAATCAGGCTCATTTTTCCTTTATTTTTAATGCGATATCCCAAAATGTGATGGAAACAGCTATTTATGAGATTTTGTATGAACTCAGAGAAATGGCCATGTGTAAATTCAGACATCAGTACTAGCCATATGAATCTGTACCTCCGTTTCTCTTCCTCCCTCTTACAGGAAACTGATGCTGTGTAATAATAATTTTGTACAAATAAAAGATATTTTCTCTATTGGCACTGTGTTTTACTTTTTTTTACTTTTTTTCTTTGAAGTAAACTATATTTCTAAAAGTATGTGATTCTGACTAAAGCCCAAAGTATACTTCACTTTTTACGCGTACGCAAGGGTCAGCGTACAGTGCGCGTGACGCGAATTTCGCGAAAGAAGTATACTTCTATTGCAGTAATTTCTGAGGTAAAATCTTTAGTGAACAGGAAATTAAAATTGATCTATTTTTCTTACTGATTATGTTCATTTAAAAAAAATGTTCTGACCTCGTAACTGTCATTAAATAAATGTTTATCTGTCCGACCGTCGCGCTCTCTCTCTCTCGCTCTCTATGCGCGCACTCAGGTCCAGCGGGCGCACGCCTAGGTGACGTCAGTGGTGTGAAGAAGATGGCGGCGCTCGTGAAGGCGGAAGGTAAGTGGCGGAATCCGTTGCTTTTACTGTTAATAGTTACTGTCAGCGCGCGAACAACCGTTTATCAGAACCCGTCCACACGGTTCGGTTCGGTCCCGGTGCGTGTGTGTGTTTCTACTACTCTTGAATTAGTGTATCGTGTGTGTGTTTTTATCCCGTTTATCAGTGTGTATGTGTGTGTATGTCAGTCCGGGGCCTTGGGGTTTGTCATATTTATTTATGTTTATGAATAAAATAATTAAACTCATTCAGATAGTTTCGTTCTGTCCGGTCTGCGTTGTCAGGTCTGTCTGTGTATATATAGTGTGTGATTGTGTTATTATGGGCGTGTGTGTGCAGGAAACGCTGCGTTTATGGCTCTCACAAAAAGTACCATGGTATTACCATGTTTTTGTACACGGTCATGGTTTTTTGTTATGATTACCATGGTGAATATGGTAATCGTTCAGTAGCATGGTCTGATACCATAGTACTGCCACTGTAAGTGTGTGAATCAGACACAGTATCATGTAAACACATTAACAGAACACTGGCCAATTAAAAATATTGATCATTAACACATGCTGCTTGAAAGATCATTAATGTAGACGGCAATATTTTGAAATGTCATGAAACATTAAAATATACTATTAGCTATATGTATTCAGATTTTAATAGACTTATTAATTGGACAACATTTTTTTTATTTTGAGATTATGGTATTAATACACAACTGTCATTTGGTCAATTAACATTTTCATCTTTTAAAATCTACTGTAATATATATATATATATATATATATACACACACACACACACAGAAAGAATGTATGTATATATATATATATATATATATATAAAATATCATATACTAATACTATGCTGTCTACATATCAGCATTAACATTATATTGAAAGAAACTTTAAAAATTGTCATAAATGTTAGATCATGTCTGATGACAAAAGTATTTACATTTGACTTTTTCATGTGTGAATCAATTGGAGGCGGGGCTATGCTGAATCTAGAGTGCTGATTGGAGGAAAATGTTTGTGTTATTGTTTGAGGAATCCTGATATTCGCTGATCTTTGTGATCAAGTTTGTGAAACTGATATACCAACGCTATCTCACGACCAATTTGTACGTATTTTATGAGGTGGCTAACTTGTACAAATTCATACGATTTGTCTAAACCCCAGTGACGGGTAGGTTTAGGGGCGGGGTTAGAGGTAGGTCATTCGTACAAATTCAAATACGTACGATTTAGCAAAAAACGCACAAATTAGTACGAGTAAGTTCGTACAAATTAGCCACCTCGTAAAAATACGTACGAATTGCTGTGAGATGGGGTTGGATATTCCGGCTTTTAAAATCTGAAATAATACATTCATTGAAAACAAAAACAAAAAAGCCTGCGTTGGAACATTGATTTTTGGGTTATTTCAGCTAAAAATGAATCCCATGATTTACTGAATGAGCCACATAAGTTGATAAGTTTCATTTTTTCCATATCGTTTTATAATTAAGATTAAAATATTACAATTTCATCATTCCGCATTTCTTTAGGAATTCTGCTCTTTTTATCCAATGAAATCCATGACTTTTTAAGTTGTTCCTGACATTTTTATTCGCAGTTTCTACCTGATATATATAACAACATTTTAGGCCTAGAGTTTGGAATAACTAGTAACGTGTATTATTCATTATAAGTTTATTTTAATGCTTGTTTTGCCTTATTTTAAATAATTTTAAGTCATCTTGCAGTCTAAGTAGATCATAGAGAATCTACATAAGCTTACGATTCTTTTTAGGAAAAGCAGCAACGCTGACCAATGACAGACACTGAAAGCATTTAAGGAACGTCTTTGAAAACATTACTTTGTTATTTTATTGGGTGACACCTGTGCCACAGATATTACACACTTCTTCTTTT
>CM077446.1:1367500-1450000 GCA_039654765.1 Mylopharyngodon piceus
GACAGACGGATAGACAGACAGATAGACAGACAGACGGATAGATAGACAGACAGACGGATGGATAGATAGATAGATTAGATTCTATGTTTGTAATCATGTAAGTTTCCTTCTATAAAAGCATTAATGAAGTATGTAAATTGTTACATTAGTGTGCTTTCTCACTACCTGCACACATACAAACTCAAATCAAGTACATGCGTTTAGTGAGTCATGTGAGTATGAAGATTGTGATACAGCCTCTTATGTGCATGTTTTCTGTCTGTGTGTGTCAGTGTTGCAGTTTAGTCCTCCCTGGATCGTGTGACTGCCCTCTGCAGGCTGGAGGAGTTAGTGAACGTCACCATGAACAACAAGGACACCACGACAGAGTCTGGTCCGTCTCTCACATACACTTCATAAATATTTATACATGTCCACTAGAGCTGATACATTTTTAACAGTCACTTGTTGCCACCTACTGGTGTAACGATGTAATTGACACAATCTTTATTTGAAGCGTCAAGTCACTTTCAAAAGCTGATTTACTCTATTTTGATCACTTCTATAAACATCAGTGTTTATATCTGATCTATAAACGTTTATGCCCGCACTTCTGTGATAATCTGAATGACTGTAACACAGAAATATTGATGCTGTGAAGCTGTTTTCATGACGATGGCTCAGAACGCAGATCTCAATGTCTCTGTGCTCGTACTTGTCAAAGGTTTAACAGACATAGACGAATCATTCTCATTTAGGAATAAGATTGTGTGGGTGTTTGAATCCAGATCGAGATCTTTTAATGATTAGCTCTAATTTCCACAGTACAAAAAGTATATAAATACATTTATTAAGATGAACTTTCAAATGTTTCTGTAAGTCTGTGATCACCAGTATCAAGCAGAAGTATGTTAATAACAATAATAATAAGTGATGCTGAACAGTGTTTTGTGTGATGCAGAGACCAGCGGTCAGATGAAAGTGTTTCTGCCAAATAAGCTGTTGGAGTGTTTGCCTCGAACGACGACTTTACCCAAAGAGAGACTGCGCTGGAACACAAACGAGGTAGTTTTTATTTTTATATTTCACTGTTTTTTGTAGGCCAGACATTTTTGACCCGGAGGTAATGAGGTGAAAATAAGTACAAAAATGATATTTTTTTAGGGACGTTTTTATCCCCTATGTGTGCAAAGTCAGTAAGTTTTAGTCCAATGCGATAACATTCACTAGCATTTTTGGGGAAAAGGATATCCTCTTCAGGTCAAAGTGACTAGATTATCATGTAAGCTTGTGGTGTGTTTGTTTGTGTTTCAGGAAATTGCATCCTTCCTGATTTCTTTTGACAGACATGACGAGTGGCTGTCCTGCAGCCTTAAGACCAGGTCAGTCGTGTGTTTGTTGGATTGTGTGCATGAGCATCATGGATCGACACTTTTCTTCTTTGTAATAATGTGCACTGATGAATTGTTCGCTACAACTGCAAGAAATGGTGTTCTTCCTCAGTGTTTTTGTCTTGTTTTCAAGTACAAATATCTAAACATTCTTAATATTCTGTTTCTCTTCTGTCATTTTGGAACGAAAAATGTTACATTTTGTTTTTATAGAATTTTTTTTCTTCATCGGAATGGTACGAAACTTGGTAAAGATTTCGGCACTTGCTATGTGAACACAAAAAAATCATGGACGAAAAAATCATGTGCTCCTCACCATCAAAAATGAGAAATAAATGGGTGAATTGGAAAACGAATCTCATCTAGTGGAAGCGTTTGGTACTGCACCCAAACAAAATCTGACTGAAAGCTCATTTTTTGAAATATCAACCTCAAAAGTTTGGAACACAACTTGTTTAGATTTATGGCTTTGATTTCCTCACAGTTTTAGAGTAAAATGTGTTTTGTAAAATATGTATTTCATATAAAAAATGAAAATAGTATTTAAGTATTTAAGAAAACTTTAAGCTCATTTTTTTCACTTCAGCAATAATCTGTCAAGCGACTTCTTTAAAAAGAGACCAAATTGAAGTCTGTGCTCCAAAGCATTCATGATTTATGAGTTTAAGATGGAAATTTCATTTTTTTTAGGTCTATGGTCAAAAAGTGAATAAATGGATTATTTATATAAAAACCCCTAAAAATACAAAATATTAAATTTAAAAAAATATCGAACTAAAATGTAGTACATTTATTTCATTGAAATAAAAAAAAAATGTAATTTTTGACTGCCATGTGAGGGGCACCAGAGGGTTAAATCCAGATACATATACTTGAGAAGCAAAATTACGTAAGATATTAAGTCTTGTTTAATGAAAAACTGATAAAAATGATATGAGTTAATGCTTAAAACAAGAACAAATATCTGCCAGTGGGCTCAGAAAAATAAACCTGTTTTCCCTTTGAATTAAGTTTATTTTCTTTAGGGATGCACCGATATGAAAGTTTTGGCCGATACCGATAACCGATAATTCTTTATATTTGAAAGACGATAACCAATATATTGGCTGATAAATCTAAATCAAAAATTGTATATAATTTTTGAGAGCCTGATTATAAAAACAAAAGTCTCACCATTAAAAGCCATGTCCCAAACACACGATTATAATGTTCTCATTATAATTTTATGTAGTCTATATGACAGATTTGCACTGCACATGTTGCACTTAATTGTATTTTCCTTTTTGAAGTGATTTCAATCATATTTTAAGCAATTGAAAACCAAATCATCTGAAGTGTCTCAGCTGAAGGAAATAATCCATTATTTATCGGCTTTAATATATCGGCCAAATTTTCTTGTCAGGCCGATAACGATAACATTAAAAATGAACATATATCGGCCGATGCCGATATGGTGGCCGATATATCGTGCGTAATTTTCTTGACTCCACTGGCAGATTTCTTCTTGTTTTAAGCATTAACTCATATCATTTTTATCAGTTTTTCATTAAACAAGACTTAATATCTTAAGTCATTTTGCTTCTCAACTTAATGTGTCTTGATTTAAGAATGTTTAGATATTTGTACTGGAAAACAAGACAAGAATACTGAACAAGAAAATATTTTTTTTGCCATGTATGACAACTCAAAAGAATTGTATTTCGATTTAACTGAAATAGATGATGAATGTTTGTTTGCGTGTTCACACACAGGCCACAGAACGGTTCAATCATCCTGTACAATCGCAAGAAGGTAAAATACCGGAAAGATGGATATTGCTGGAAGAAGAGAAAAGACGGAAAGACGACAAGAGAGGATCACATGAAACTGAAGGTTCAGGGCATGGAGGTGAGAGCGCCACCTTGAGCTCAAAACACGTGTCTGCGTTCAGAACTACCACTCTAAAAAGTCTCTCATGCTCACCAGGGCTGCATCTATTTGATCAAAAATACAGTAATATTGTGAAATAGTAAAACTGATGTCTGTGATGTCATAGCAGCTCACACATTTCTGTCTCTGCCGCAGTGTCTTTATGGTTGTTATGTTCATTCCTCCATCGTCCCAACATTCCACAGGAGATGCTATTGGCTGCTGCAGGTTAGTTATAATGACTATGAGGCACAAATCTACCCAATCAGAAGCCAGGACGAATGCATATAAAAGAAGTAATTGTTGTAATAATAATAATATTTTTTTATACAGCATCTTTTAATAATTATACAAATTACATGTTAGCAATGAGTAAGAAATACAATAAAATAAAAACAATAAAATTACAAGTAAACAAGGAGAAGACATAAGAATATTAACTGTGTGTGTTTGCAGAACCCAGACATTGTGCTCGTGCACTACCTGAATGTGCCGTCGCTGGAGGACAGTGTGAAGTCATGTGGTCCGGTGTCCTGTGCTCTGACCGACCGGCGGGACAGTCTGCGCTGGAGCCGAGACGAACTGCTGTCGCAACTTAAACCCATGTGTGAGTGACCAATCACACGCCTGCTGCATGAGTGATCGACCAATCACACGCCTGATCAATGAGTAAATCACCACAGAACTGAATAAAAATGACAAAACACACTGCAAAATTACTGAAACTAACTAAAATGAAAATAAAAACCAACTCAAAATATCAAAGATGACCTATTATTTACATATTCATCTTTCTTTAGTGTGTAATGTTGCTGTTTGAGCATGAAAAACTGTCAGTGTTTCTGAACTCTCTGAAACGCCTCCATCTTCACAATATTCCTCATTTAAATAATTCATACGCAGAATAAAGGGGCGGGGCCTGGTTGAGTTAGTTAGTAGTGTGTTGAAACCGCCGGTTATGGTAAGGGGCGGGACATTTCCCAAACACCAATCACAACACACTGCTCCAGCCGACCAATCAGAGCACATTGTGCTTTTCAGAAGGAGGGGCTTCATAGAGACAGGAACTAAACAGAGCGTTACTGACAGACTGGGAAGAGAGGAGCTGCAAAAAAGGAGAATATGAGGAAAATAATCAACATTCAAGCAGGAAAACCACAAAAACAACATCAAGCAAAAACTATAATAGTATCTCAGTGATGGTAAAATGTGCGTTAGGTTTTCAATGATTCAGCGGTTGCTCGTCAGTTACATCATGGTCAGTGCAACTGATGTGACTTTGAATGACAGAAATGTGTGATTATATATCTGTGTGTGTTTGTTTAGTCCACAGTATGAAATGGTCCTGTGGAGGCAACGGTGCCGTGGATCTCTCTGTGGAGCAGATGGTGCAACAGATCCTGGAAACCCAACAGACCAAACCACAACCACGAACACACACCTGCCTCTGCGGTAACTCACACACTCCTATCATCAGCAGCGCTTTCCACAGGCCTAATGCTTCTCATTATGCTTTCTAGCCCATAACTTTCACAGAAAACTGTTTGTATTTTTACATTTTTAATCAAACATTGTTTAGTATGTTTATTTAGCTTTTTCTGGATAAACTATTCTTTTTGTTTTGTCATGTGACCATATGTTTAGAAAGAGCCCATCATTAATAACTGCTTATGATGGAGAAATACTTTATGCTAAAAACTAGTACTGTCAAATCGATTAATCGTGATTAATCGCATCCAACAAAAGTTTGTAAATATATAATGTGTGTGTGTGTGTGTGTATATATATAAAATACAATTATGTTTGATGTGATTAATCGCGATTAATCGATTTGACAGCACTAATAAAAACTGTTTTGCAAAGGTTTTGCGCAGGGTTTATGTTATATTTAATTGTTCACACCATGATATACACTGACTACCGTTCAAAAGTTTGAGGTTAATAAGATTTATTTTCGAAAAAAATAATGCTTTTATTCGGCAAGGACCAGGATTATTATAGTTAATTAAAACTAAAGCCTTAAAAATTTCGTTACAAAATAAACTTTAACTGAAATAAAATAAAACAAGCAATTTTCCAAGGACACATTTCTCATTTTTATTTAGTTTAACTTGATATACTAAAACTGAAATAAAATTTAAAAAAATTATATAGACATATATAATTATATAGACAAAAAAACGAATAAAAATGACATAAACACACAAAAAATTACTAAAACTTAAAATGAAAATTATGAATGAAACACATTTATGAAATGAAATACATTTTTGTATAACATATCTTTATTAAATTTATACAATTTACACATTGCATACATGTCTTAATTGAACTCTCTTTATTTAAATAATTAATTAAATAAATAAAATTATACAGGCATAAAAATATGACCGTTTATGTCATACATTCCTCATACTAGTTAAACATATACTCCATAACTTCACACATCCAGAGCTAATAAATAAAACTTCTGAGTTGTAGATAATTGAAAAAATGTTTCCAAGGTATTTGAAACTTAAATAAAATACATTTTAATATATTAAATAAGAAGACTGTTATGTTAAACTGTAATAATATTTCAGTTTTTACTGTATTTTTATCAAATAAATGCAGCCTTGGTGAGAAATTTTACTGACCCCATACTTTTGAACAATTTATTGATCTTCCACTGACGTGTTTTCCACAGCATCTCCCGGATCCAACATTCCTCACCGCTGCAACAGTACAAAACATCGCATCATCTCCCCCAAACTGCCCGCTCCTTACCCCGCCCTCACGGAGCTGCAGAATCTGGCCAATGAGGGCTCAGGAGCAGAGGTCGGGCGAGAGGCGGGGCCGGGTGATGCTTTAGTTGCTGTCGTGCCTTCAGAGAGGAAGCAGCCGTCCGGTACGCCAGAAGACGGCGGGCGGGTCGAGGACATGGTGGGCGTGGCTTCACCTTGCTCCGCCTCTTCCTCGTCCTCTTCGAGTCCGCCCCAAACGCAGCGGGCAGCGACAATCGCTCTGAGCAACGGAAATGGATTCCAGCGGGGTGGATTAGCAGCGGTGGCGCTGCCGCAGAACGCGGTCATCTTGATGACGACAGCAGCGCCAGTGGGGCGTGGGTGTGGCGAGGAGTCCAACGGCGAGCTCGGCTCCACCCGACTGTCGCTCACTCGTGCCGGTGGACGGTTAGTTTTGTCTCCTGTCCCGCCCAAACAGGACACGTCCTCCCCGCCAAGCTCCGCCTCCCCACCGAGCCCTGTCCCCCCAAATCAGGGTGTGGCCACGCTGTCACTCACTCTACTGCCCAGCCCTGTGATTGGAGGACTGCTGCTGACTGATCGCATTGTCCCAGAAGCACACGGGACGCTCCTGCACCCGTCGTCCCCGTCGCCCTCGTTACTTCCGTTCGACCCCGATTCCTTCCTCAACAGTCCCAAACAGGGCCAGACCTATGGAGGCCCCGCCCTCACGCCCCACTCTATCTCCGCCTCTTCCTCCCCGTCTCCGCCTCCTTCCACATCTCCTCAGCCTCCTTCTCTCGCTCTGTCTCTTTCTCCCACTTCGCCCCCGTCGTCTCTGTCTTCCCTCTCTTCTGAGACGGAGAGGAAGAGTATTTCAGGTCGTCCCGCCTCCAGTCCGGCCTCGCTCTCGCTTTCGCTCTCTCCGACGCGAACGACTCCTGTGCTGCTTCCGATGTATCTGGAGACGTCTTTAGGACTCGATTCGTTGAGCCCCTCGCTGTCTGTCCCGCCCACGGATGGCAGAACTCCTCCCACCGGATTCGATGCTCAAATCCCGCCCGGTCATCTACTGACCAATCAGCTCTCTCCTTCCCAACACGTCGGCAACCAACTGGCAGCTGCCAACACAACGACTGAAGTGACACCCTCCCTAGAAATGCTGCCAACCAATCAGGAAGGAGAAAAGCCGGAGCTTAGGCAGTCGCAGCTTCAAGTGCAATCCTGTCTTTTAGCAACGCACTCCATGTGCATTCAACCTCAGAATCTGACCCCGCCCCCAGCCACACCCACAAACGTGACTCCTATACAAGTTAAGGAGGAGCAGTCTCCGCCCACTCATTTCGAATCAGACGTGACACCCATGGACACCACCCACTGCGCCCATATGGACAGCGAGGAGGCGGGGCTTACGTTTGACTCCACCTTCCCTGACCTAATATCTGAGCTGATCACAGACGAGACCGTTAGCCACTCCCCCGCCCCAACTCCGCCCATTTACCCTGTCAGGTACATGGTTCCACCTCAGCCGACGCCGTCCACCTCGTTCTTACCCTTCCCGCTCCTTACAAACGCACACTCGCTCGCGTCCGGTGGCGCTCCAGAGGAATCCCAGAGGTTGGCCAACATCACGGACTTCTCACCGGAATGGTCGTACCCCGAGGTATGAATCTTTTACGTCGCTTCTTTAATCACTGGAAATTGGTTGCGAAACACCTTTAAAATAAATACAAATAAAACTCCTTGAGGTTAAAGGGTTAGTTCACCCAAAAATGAAAATTATCCCATAATTTACTCACCATCAAGTCATCCTAGGACGTTACTGGAAGCTAGTAATTATAGTCTATAAAGTTTTAAATATGGATATTTTTCTTAAGAAAACCCTTTGCTTTGCTTTAGAAGACCTTTATTAACCCCTGGAGTTGTATGGATTACTTTTATGATGGATGGATGCACTTTTTTGGACTTTAAAATCTCGCCCCCCATTCACTCCCATTATAAAGCTTGGAAGAGCCAGGATATTATTTAATATAACTCCGACTGTGTTTGTCTGAAAGAAGATAGTCATATACACCTAGGATGGCTTGAGGGCGAGTAAATTATGGGATAATTTTCATTTTTGGGTGAACTATCCCTTTAACAGACATTATTTTCTGAAGGTTAAGCACTGTTACCATTGTAACTATTGTACTATAAGCATGTACTATTTGTAGAAGAACAAAAGTTCTGTTCTTGATTATAAAATGTGTTTCTGCTTGCGTTTTGTTTAGTTATTGTTATTTTAGAATTATTAATTTACTAATGTAGTTTTTTTTAATATTTTGAAATTTTTTTTTCATTTTTATATTTTTTTATTTTAGTTAAAGTTCTAGTAATTTTTATTTATTTATTTATTTTTTTTAAATAAACCTATTTTTTTTTTTTTTTTTTCAGTTTAGTTTTCATTATTTTAACACACCAAGTTAAACTGAATTAAAATAAGAAATATTTCCCTGGCAACAAGCTAAAAAAATTAGGTTTAGTTAAAGTTTTATTATTATTTTTTTTTATTGTTATTTTTTTTAATTTTTAAAATGTTATGTAATAATTAAGTTTATTTTTCTGACCCCATTGGCAGATATTTTTTATTGTTTTAAGTGTAAAGTCACTCAATTTTTATTCATTTTTCAGAAAACAAGACTTCATATCTTAAGTAAATGTACCTTGATTTAAGAATGTTTAGATATAGTTTTTATTAATTTTTATTTCAGTTTAGTTATTTTAGTACATCAAGTTAAACTAAATGAGAAATATAGCTGAAATAAAAATATTTTTTTTATTTTATTTCATGTAACAGTGTCAGTTAACTCTGATAACCCTGGTCAACACTCTCTGTTTTAGGGAGGAGTTAAGGTGCTGATCACAGGCCCGTGGTCAGAGACAGACAGCCGATACTCGTGTGTGTTCGATCAGAGCCGAGTTCCTGCTTCTCTCATTCAGCCGGGCGTCCTGCGCTGTTATTGTCCAGGTGAGCAGCACTCAGTTTCACACACAGCCAGACGGTGGCGCTCACGGCTTCAGTGAGCACATGAAAAAGACAAGAAATACAAATGAAGAGCAAGACAACAAACTCTCACTGCATTAACATCTAGAGTCCATGACTAGACAGCAAAGAACACAGATCATGTTATTTTTTTGTAAATCTTTGTGTTGTGACTTTCAACATCATGAACGGTGAAATACAGAACAATACATGTGTGGGTAGAAATACTTCCTAAATGATTTAACTGGGCTGGGCTTTTCAAAAATGAACTGAACATTATGGCCTAAAAAAAAAAAAAAAAAAAAATCTCTGTTTGTAATATTTATTGCAGATACAACAACAGGAAGTAAATAAGCCATTGTCAAGCTTTTAAGTGAGGAAGAGCTTAGCTTCTATATCCTGCAATGAATTATTAGCTTATTTGGAGCTGTTTTTATACTTCATATAGTTGTGTAAACATAATTAACAGACCGTTTTAGTCTTTAGTTTTTTTAGTCATTAATTTGCATAACATAATTAAAAGCATTTGAGTCACTAAACTCCATCTGAAACAGCTTTAAATGGCATTTGTTTTATAATTGTTTCAGGATTATTGTGTGTGCAGTTTTAATAGGATAATATTGATTACAAATATTTGTATTTTATCAATTTATTAGTCACTGTAGGATCGTTTAAATGTCAAAAATGTGATTTAACCTATTTTCACGTATATGTTATCACATATATAAGTATATATAACATATATAAATAAACTAGGTATCATTTGAAAGCTTAAATGCTTGAAATTCATCCTGTGAAACCCGTTTTGAAAATGTTTTTAGTATCATTGAGATGCTATTATAGTTTTTAGTTTCAGTTTTTATTGTTATATTTTCTGTTTTCATTTTAATTTTAGTTACATTTTTATTAATTTTTTTGTGTCATTTTTTTTTTTTTTTTTAAATTATGTCTATATATAGTTTTTATTCATTTTATTCCAGTTTTAGTTATTTTAGTACATCAAGTGAAACTAAATGAAAATGAGAAATGTTGCTTTGGTCACTAGCTGAAATAAAATAAAATAAGTTTAAGTTTTTTTTTAATTTTTTATATTTTTCAGTTAAAGTTATTTCAAGTAACAAAAATGTTTTTTTTTATGGTTTTAGTTTGTTTTAGTTAACTATAATAAACCTGAATTGGACATTACATTACAATGGAAACTTTTTTTAAAACTTTCCAGCGGCTCAATTTCTGTGATATCAACTTCAAATTTGGAACATAACTTGGTTAGACGTATGGCTTTGATTTTAGCCATGTTAGAGGCCAAATTATTTTGTAAAAAATATATTTTGTATAAAATAGAACATGTTTAGTTCAGTACATTTGCTTTACAGTAAACTTAATCTTCTATGGCTTTTCTACACTTTAATTTTTTGAAGTGCTTTCACTTCTACAATAAAAGAGTCTGACCTCAGATCTGTATTCCAAAAAAATTCGACCATTTATTTTCACGTCTGAGCTCAAAAAGAGGGTCGACAGTTAGGGTAACTGGTGAAACTAGGGTGAAATTAAGTGGTATATATACAGATTTACAGTTTCCTGTGTGTGTGTGTGTGTATAGCTCATGAAGCGGGTCTTGTTGCTCTGCACGTGTTGATGGACTCCAGTACCGTCTCCTCATCTGTGCTGTTTGAGTATCGCGCTCGCAACGCCTCGTCCTTACCGAGCTCACAGCTGGACTGGTTATCACTGGATGGTGAGTATACAAACACACACACTCACACACACACACACACTTGATGTGATTGTTTGTTGTGTGGTCATAGAGAAGAGAGATGACGGTCATAAGAGCAGAACAGCAGAGATGAAATGTGATCATAAGTGATATATGAAGCAAGAAATATGAAAGTAATCAAATGAAATAAAATAAAACTACTTATATTATTGTCTTATATCACAGAAACGGTGAGCTCAAAGCACATGACAGTGGCACATGCATTTATTTCAATGGTTCTCAACAAGGGACATGAAGGATGACTTAAAAATGTGTTTAATATATTATTATTAATAATACTACTAATCTAAATTAAAGTAGTCACAAAAGGGAAGTTGTGCTGGTCTTTTCTTCTCTATTGTGCCGTATATCCAAGAGAAACGCTTCTCAAACAAGAACAAATGTAGGGCGGGGCTTGATTTTGTCTGTGGGGAATTGATTGGATGGTTGTGGTTTGCTATTGGTGGATCTCATGTGAGTGACAGGTTGACCCGCCCTCGTCATCAGAGAAGAGAAGAGATGCTGCAAGAGGGAGAGGAAGATATTCTGATTCAAGTTTCAAGAAACATGAATTTAAAACAATAAATATGTGAACGGATAAAACCTTTATAATAAATACTGCAATATTCCATAAAAAAAAATAAAAAAAATTGTTCATTTTGATTTCATGATGACTTTAAAATGCTAAAAAGACACATAAAATCAATATATAAAATTAAATTAAATTTTCCACAGTAACTATTGTTTTTATTGAAGAACATTCAGTTCAAAAAGAATCATGGTTGGTTAATTTAATATTTCAACACTCCCAGTTTCTGTTAATAAAAAAAATCCTTTGTCATAATTACAGCAGAAATACATAAAAATGGCTTTGCCTATATAAGGTAAAAAGGTTGAGAACCGCTTTAATAGTCATAGTTTATTATTTATTACTAATCTTTCATCATTATCAGTCTCTTATGAGCTTTGAAGAGCTGAACGACATAACTGATCCGTGACTGTTGTTATTGTTAACTACATTTTCATTAACTGAAATGAAACTGAAATCAATTTAAAAAAAAAAAAAATATATATATATATATATCAATTTTTAAATATTAGATGAAAAATCCGAAAAATGTAAACTTAAAAACTTAAATGAAAATTTTAAATGTTGCACTGCTGACTAACTAAAATAAACAAACTAAAATTACTAAAAATAAAATTTAAAAAATCAAAGCTAAAAAATATTTAAAAGAAATTATAAAAATGACATTTTTGTCTTGTTGTCCAAATATCAAATATCTAAGAATTCATGAATCAAGATTATTTGAGAAGCAAAATGACTTAAAATATTACATTTTGTTTTTCGAAAAAAGCATCAAATTTAAGTAAGTTTACGTTTAAAACAAGAACAAATATCTGCCAATGAGGTCTGAAAAATAATCTTATTTTCCCTTTGAATTAAGTAGATTTTTCTGACCCCATTGGCAGATATTTGTTCTTGTTTTAAACATAAACTTACTTAAACTTGATAGATTTGTCAGAAAACGAGACTCATTTTCCTTCCCAAGTAAATGCATCTTTAAGAATCTTTAGATATTTGTACTGGAAAACAAGACAAAAATACTGAGGAAGATCATCGTTGCAGTGTAAAACTTAAACTAAAATTAAAATGAAAACATAAAAATAAAAGCCAATTCAAAATATTGACAAAACTGTCATAGTATATATAAACAATAGTTTGTTTACAGCGCATGAACATCAGTCAGAAAATGTCTGAACCACGGATCAGTATTTAGGTTCAGATGCTGAATCGAGTCACAATCACTGATCCTGTGGAAGGGTTAGTCTGGTTATCTGTTCATATTCCAGCGGTTAAACTAGTTGTTGTGTGTGTCAGTGTGGATATCAGCCGGTTTCTATTTCTGCCCTCAGTTAAAGCCTATTTAAATCCGTGTGTACTAGAGGCGCAGCGTGTCTCTCTCTCTCTGTCTGTCTGTCTCTCTGCCTCAGTAATTTAAGCTCAGCTCTGTCTCTCTCTCGTCTCATTTGGGACTTTCCCTGCTTGAGGACGGACGTCCGTGTGGATCCAGCCAGAGTTTTGCAGTTTTCCTCTCCTCTTTGTGGAATACTTTATTTTTCCTGACTTTTCCGTCATCTTTCTCTCTCTCTCATGTGATCTGAGCTTGTGATTGGACTCGGTACTTCTCTGATCGTATGTCAATGTATTATTAAGTGTATTAAACAGTTTTTATACTTCAAATCATCTTTCTAACCCGTGTCACTCCTGATTGAGCGAGAGAGAGAGGTGAAGAGAGCGAGACATGGAGTTGTGCTTTTTCTGATTCTGCGTTTTTATTTGATCGTCTGAACGATGGCACAGAGAAGCAGGGATGGTGTAGGTAGGCATGACTGTGTGTTTGAAAGTCTGTGTGTGTTTGTTTGGAGATCCGCCTTAGAGATCAGTGTGTGTGTGTGTGTGTGTGTGTGTGTGTGTGTGTGTAAAAGCTAAGCTGTCAACACATTCACACACACTGTAAATCAAGCACTAAACACACACACACTCACGTCTGCTTTGTGTCTGTAAAAGTAAATATTAGAATTAGTTGAGAATCGAGAACCATAAATAATTTTTATGCCGTTACATTCTTCCGCCGAGTTTCCTGCATATCCTTCTGCTTAACGTCCAAAGATTATTCTAAAGAAACGTGTTTTACGAATGTCTTTCTTGCGGCTCAGTGTAATAAAGTTTCTAATGTTTACTGATAATTTATACAATACAGATTGTTTCAAAGCAGCTTCACAGTAATAAAGAGGAAAATAACAGTGTTAATGTTGTAAAATTCAGTTCAGTAACTGTCAGTGTTGCAAAGTTCATTAAGTATTAAACAAATTCAGTTTAGGTCAGTTTGATTCAATTCGCTTCAATAACAGTGTCAATGTTGCAAAGTTCATCAGTTATGAAACAAATTAAATTCAGTTCAGTTTGATTCAGTTCAATAACAATGTCGATGTTGCAAAATTCATCAATTATGAAACTAATTCACTTCAGTTCAGTTGAGATTTAATTCAGTTTAATAACAGTCGATGTTGCAACGTTCATCAATTATTAAATTCAGTTCAGTTCAGTTCAGTGTTGATTCAGTTCAGTTCAAACAGTGTCAATGTTGTAAAGTTCATCAATTATTAAATTTAGTTTAGTTTAGTGTTGATTAAATTCAGTTCGATAACAGTTGATGTTGCAAAATTTATCAATTATGAAATTCAGTTCAATTTGTTTAATTCGGTTCAGTAACAGTGTCAATATTGCAAAGTTAATCAGTTATGAAACAAATTCAACTCAGTTCAATTTGATTAAATTCATTTCAGTAACAGTGTTGATGTTGCAATTCAATTCAGTTTGATTTAATTCATTTTAATAACAGTGTCAATGTTGCAGAATTCATCAATTATTAAACAAATTCAGTCCAGTTCAATGTTGATTCACTTCAGTTTAATAACAGTGTCGATGCTGCAAAATGAATCAGTTATGAAACTAATTCATTTAATTTTAATTCAGTTTAGTGTTGATTTAATTTATTTTAATAACAGTGTCGATGTTGCAAAATTCATCAATTATGAAACTAATCCAATTCACTTCAATTGAGTATATTGTTGATTTAATTCAGTTTAATAACAGTGTTGATGTTGCAAAATTGATTCATCAATTGTGAAGCTAATTCAGTTCTTTTCAGTTCAGTTTTGATTTAATTCAGTTCAACAACCTTTGATGTTGCAAAATTCATCAATTATGAAACTAATTCAGTTCACTTCAATTCAGTTTAGTGTTGATTTAATTCAGTTCAATAACACTGTTTATGGAGTTAAACGTTGTTTAATGTTGACCATCCCTCGTTCTCTCTAGATAACCAGTTCAGGATGTCGATTCTGGAGCGTCTGGAGCAGATGGAGCGGCGAATGGCAGAGATGTCAAATAACAATCAACAGCATCAACATATGAATCACTATCATCAGCAGCTGTCGCGAAATCAGAGCTCTGCTCCACGCTTGACTCCCGAAAACCAGGTACAAACACACACACACACACACACACACACACACACACACACTGAAGTCTCTGTTTCTGACATTCACCTCTGATAGGCTGCTTTCACATCATCTCCTGTAGTCCATGTTCACAAGTTTATCAGTCTAGCAGGAAATAAAGTCAGGTTCAGTTCTCGGACTGATACAGAGACACTGTACTGCAAAAAGTGTGTTCTTCCTCAGTATTTTTGTCTTTGTCTTATTCGCCAGGTTTATTTGACAGGTTTATGAAGCAAGCTAGAGAAGAAAGGGTTTTTTGTGCATGTAAGTGCATTAAAATATTAATAAAATGTTATAATACTATCTCGATGATACTAAAATAACACTGGTGTGTTGATGAGTGCTGGATTTATGAACGTGCGTTATCAGGGTTAGTGGGGGAATGTCAACTTTGCCGATGACATCACTTCAGAATGCGAGTATTAATAGCGCTTTTTCCATGTTGGTCACACACACACACACACACACACACACACACACATTACAGTTCATGTTTTCCACATCTGATTCTAGTAAGTCATGTAGTTTCTGAACTAGTCTTCAGGTTTAGTGCTGATAGTTTGAGTTGCTAATAGTTTTGATGTTAAAACCTCGTCTCTGTTTGTAAGAATCATCTGGCTGATTCATGTCATTCATTTTTAGCTTTTCCACTCTTACGTCAATACAGCACGAGGACGGACAGAGAGACTGATACAGACAGACAGGAGGGAAAAAACTGAGGGAGGGTGTGTGTGTGTGTGTGTGTGTGTTGAGGGGTAACTAACTAAAAGTAGTCATGTTACTACCTCATCCTAACTATGTCTACATTAAATGTGATTCATTCTATCTAAACCAGTCTAACCAACTAAAGAATTGCCGATCAAACTTAATGGATTGATTCATATGGAAATCAGTTTCAGTAACATAACTGGTTAATTTAAACCTATTTCAGATGCAGTAGCAAGATAGTTTTCCATTTGGTTGGCGTTAAATCACTGTTTTGCGTAACGATTTGTTCGAATGAACTGTTTAAAACAACTGATTCATTTGAGTATCTTTTTGTTGTGAGATATTAAGTGAATGTCACTGTTTTCTGTTCAGTTATATAATTTTTTTTTTTTTTTTTTAGTGTAAAAGTATCTGCTCAAAGAAAGACACCATAGGTGAATAGGGTAAAAATGTAAGCTAATAGATATCATGATACTTCTCCAGCTAATTAATTACAGTATATTAAGACAATTATTTTGTAACAATTGTCTTACAATTGTAACAATTGTTTTGTTTTCTGCGATTTTGTGTTTAAATGTGCAATTATCTAAGGCATTATCTAAGTAAATGTGCACTAATTTGTATTCCAGAAGATAAATCTGAAAATTGGATAAAGCCAGATTCAAAATTCTTTTTTGATATTGTTAACATATTAGAGTTAAAGGTTTTTACAGAAGGGATTTTGGAGATCTCTTTTTATCACTCCATAAATCAGAAAATGCTGTCAACAAACAGTAAAATAAAACATTTTCAGCATATATTTAGGAATAAAATCTTATATAAACCAGGTGAATGATATATGTACAAACCCCACAGTAAAAACCTTCAGAATATATTCAGGAATAAAACTGTAAATTTTGGTGTTTGTAAGTGCTGCTGAAGTGGAGAAAAAAACTCATTTATAAAAATACGGCCTTTACAGATATGTATTAAAATCGAAATCTACAGGCGCAAATAGATAAAGAGCAATAAAATAAACACTTAAATGTGATCAAAATGGAAGTGTTTATATTTAAGTGAAATATTTACTACTGTGTGTAACTCTCTCAAAATACATCATTATGGGGAAATATAGTGAAAATAGCTTAATTTTATATTTAAAAAAAACATACGCATAAAATAAATATTCTCTATGTATTTATTTTTATAAACATTAACCAGTTTTTTCCTACAGTGTAAATGCATAATTTTGGGGAGAGCAAAGTATAATGTTTATATTTATTTATTTAATAAAAGTTTATTTACAGTATATTATTACATATTTTATTTATTTATATTAAATTATACATTATATAATTAAACACAAATCTAAATAAATATATACATATATTGCATTTATTTATTTAAAACTTTCTCTTATTTTCAATTTAAAACAATTTTCTCTTTTCCTTTACCTTCCTGATTCATGTTAAATGGCAAATGTAAAAATCAGAACCATCTTCAGAATCACTGGTGGCTTCTCAGTTTGATCCAGTGAATCAAACTGAGTGAATCAAATCTGTCTTTAATTGAGTCAGTTTTGGTGTGATGAATCTCACAAACGTTGTCCAATCCACTGACAGGCTTTTCCTCTGTAGTGTCATTAGATCAGTATATCAACTAGCAAACATGTAACTGATATAAACCTGTGAACTCTGAGAAACGAGTTTGTATTTTTCTCAAGTAGATGTATGAAGGTGTTTAAATGTGCTAATGAGGACATATCTGTGTGTGTGTGTGTGTGTGTGTGTGTGTGTGTCAGTCGGGGCTTTGGTTTGAGCGCAGGATCGTAGCCGTGTGTGAGCGGATGATGGCCGGCGGTCGATGGGGACGAGACGGCGAGACAGACAGACTCACACACTCCGTCAGACACCGAGGAATGACGCTACTGCACCTCGCCGCCGCTCAGGGATACACACAGCTCATACACACACTCATACGCTGGAGGTAACGCACTCATAATCATGAAACTGAAATGAGTCAGTGACACTCAGACATTCAGATGACATTTCATCTGCAGTCTTGATGTTTAAAAAGCGTTTGTGTTTAATGGTGTTTGTTTGTGTATCAGGAGTATCAGTGTGAACAGTTTGGATCTGGAACAGGAAGTGGATCCTTTAAACGTTGATCATTTCTCCTGCACACCTCTGGTACGTCACACACACACACACACGCTTTTGTCTGGTAGTGTGTATATGTATGTATATATACATATCCACACACTAGCAGATAATGTGATGATGACTCAGAATGTGTTTGTTTGCTCATGTGTTGTTGTGTGTGTGTTCAGATGTGGGCGTGCGCTCTGGGTCATCAGGCGGCCGCGGTGTTGTTGTACCGCTGGAGCAGCGCGGCTCTGGGAATCCCCGACTCTCTGGGTCGTCTGCCTCTGGCTGTGGCTCATTCACGTGGACACACACGGCTGGCGCGCTGTCTGGAGGAGTTACACACACACTCTCAGGCACAAGAACACACACCTGACACGGCCTCGCCTCCGTACCGGCCCCTGTCTCCACTGTCCAGCAGCCCCGACACGGGTAACACACACACACTGCGCTCCAGATGTGCTTTACATGGGCTGGGACTGTCATGTGATAAAGCATGTTCAAAAAACTTGTCCAATCAAATTCATAAAATGTTTACAATTTAATATTTGATTAAAAAGCTAACAATAATAAGGCCCTATGAAATCTTATTTAATTTTTCCAGTTTCTGTTATTTTTATTTTTAAAAATTCCATTTTAATTAAATGAAGAAAAATTACAGTTACATTTTTATTTTTTAAAAAGCATGTCTAATCAAATTCATAAAATATTGACAATTTAATATTTTATTAAAATGTCAACAAAGGCCCTATGAAATCAACTTTATTTTTTCTAAATTCAGTGCTTTCTGTTTTATTTTTTCTGAATTTCATTTTAATCAAATTAAACAAAATTAAACTTGTTTTTTTATATTCAAAAAGCATTATTCTTAAAGCTTATATTAAATATTTTATTTAAATTTTAACAAAAATAATGCCCGAATCCCCCCCCCCACACCCAAATTCTGTGTTGTATTCAATGATTCTAGATTCTGTGTTTTATGATTTAATACACATTTGTAATCCAAAAATGTGATCAAAAACATATATAATTTTTTTTTTTTTTCTGCACAATGGAGGTTTACTGTATAAACTGATATTCCTTACAATTTATTAAAACATTATTTTATTGTTATTTTTTTGACAAGTACATTTCACTATAGTCTTCTGCCAATTCTGTAGATTTTTTTAGTGAACCCTCCTACTAACTCTCCTCTCTCTCTCTCTCTCTCTCTCTCTCTCTCTCTCTCTCTCTCTCTCTCTCTCTCTCTCTCTCTCTCAGGTTTGAGTTCGTCCAGCAGTATCCCCTCCCCCAGTGACCCGCCCTCACCCTCCCCCAGCTCTGCCTACTCCAGTGGTTCAGTTCCTGACCCCATGGACTCCGCCTCTTCCCCCTCCTCCCCGTTCTCGGTCCCGCCCCCTACCAGTTCCACCGACTCGCTCTTCCTCATGGATTGTGAGGCTGCGAGTCCCTCCACACCGTCCGTCTCGCACACGGACGCGCTGACACTTCAGTCTGAGCTCGCCGACGAGCTGCTCGACTACAGCGAGAACGCCGAGAACGAGGATTACCTGTCTGACGAGGTCTTACAGGTGAGTCGTGTATTTGATAACATCTGATTGGACAAAGTATTAAAGTCTCCGCCTCCTCACACAGTTAGTGAGACTTTTGCGATGTTTTACTGTTAGGTTGACATGGCAACTCTGGCTGAGCAGATCATCGAGGCCACACCTGAGCGAATCAAACAGGAGGAGTTTAACCGGGAGGCGGAGTCACCGCTCCGAGAGAGGCGGGACAATCCTGCCATTCATGACACCATGCCGTGGCTCGCAACATACCTCGACACCGTGGACAGGTACATGGACACAAAGAACATTCCCCTGTACACTAACGTTCATTTAAAAAAAAAAATCATACTTTTATTTATAAAGAACGCATTAAATTAATCAAAAGTGACATTTATAATGTTCCAGAAGATTTCTATTACAAATAAATGCTGTTCTTTTGAACTTTCTATTCATCAAAAATCCTGAAAAATAAAATGTACCATATCACAGTTTCCACAAAAATATGAAGAAGCAGGACTGTTTTCAACATTGATAATAATCAGCAAATCAGCATAAAATAATCAATATAATTAAGAAATATAATTAATATATTAATTCTAATTATATAAAGAAATTCTGCATAAGATGATTCTCAAAATTACAAATGACACACTTCATTTTTTTAAATTAAAATCAGCATGAATTAATCAATATAATTAATAAATATAATATATTAATTATGATTATATAGACATTCTACATAAGATGACAATTCTCAAAATTACAAATGACACACTTGACTTTTTAAATTAAAATCAGCATTAATTAATATAATTAATAAATATAGTTACTATATTAATTATAATTATATAATTAAACATTCTGCATAAGATTATGATTCTCAAAATTACAAATTACACATTTGACTTTTTAAAGGGGACATCGGATGCAAAATTCACTTTTACATGGTGTTTGGACATAAATGTGTGTTGGCAGTGTGTCTACACAGCCACCCTATAATGATAAAAATCCACCCAGTGCTTTTTTTTAATCCCCACAAATCATAAGCACTTTGTCAGATCAAGCCGTTCACAGATTCTTGGCAAAGTGACGTAAATTTGCACAGGCCCCTCCCACGACTCTTGACGGACACTGCCGTTTTAGCATAGACCCGCCCTAAGTGAGCTGTCAACAGTCCGCCATTGTTTCGACGCCGCGCAGGTGTAGACAAGAATGTCTCCTAAGCAACTGAGGCGTTTTGTTATTGGATATAAGAATGAACATAGCAGTCGTCCTTTACTCTCGACATCTGAGCCGCTGAAGACGCAGTGGATTAATTTTGTTTTTGAAGGGAATGCGCCCCCGGATCTACCTATATGCATTTATGTCTGCGCTGAAAAGTTTATGTTTTGCTAAAAAGTTCCTGAAGGATCAGTACCTCCAGAAGTGTGGTATGATTTTCCAACAAACGACAACAAACTCTGACGTAATCTGACCTGGCTACAAACCGTTGCCATGATGATAAGGCAAGTCTCTTGCAAAGAAAGCTGTTTGATCGCGCCGGCGCCTCACGCACACACAACAAAACACTGCAAACGTGACATCGCAGCTTGTTCATTATCAAAATAATACAGTCGAACAAACATATATGTCGTAATTTCTGTTTAGAACCTTCTCACTGTAATTCATAACTGCATGTTTATAATGAACAATGCATTAAGATGATTGTCTTATTACAAACTGTGTACATTTTATGTAAAGATAACATGGTAACACTGCAATAAGGTTTATAAAGGTGTTAGTTAATGACTAACAAGTAATTTTCAAATGTATTTTAATTGTTTTTGAGCATTTATAACTGCATAAATAAGAATGGTGAATTCAGTGCAATACCTGCCAAATAGTGTTTACAGCCCGCTCACGGAAGATAGGGGTGGGGTGAACAGTAGCTCATTATCATTTAAAGGGACATGCACAGAAACGGCGCACTGTTTTTTTTACACAACCATTAAGAAAATTTAATCAAAGTATGTTATAGACTTTTCATGAAGACCCCAAAGAATCATACTAACTTGTGGAAAATTGGCATCCGATGTCCCCTTTAAATTAAAATCAGTATAAATGAATCAATATAATTAATATATTAATTATAATTATATAATATAATTATATAATTTATATAATTAATCAAAATATATATAATATAATCTTTTTGATGTGATTTCAGGGTGAAATGTGACCCAAACATGTTCTTGACATGTTGACGTGAGATTACCTACAATTGTTAAATTATACTAGTTTTCACTTTCTAGTTTGACATTCATCTGTTCCTTACATTTGAATGTATGTGTGTGTGTGTAGGAACCTGTGTCCCACCCCTCCCTCCCTTCTCAGTGATTTGGCACTGCAGAGGCTCCGCCCCCCAAGCAGCGTGGCATGGGCGGAGTTTCTGAACGCCTCAGCTAATGGAAGGATGGAGAGAGATTTCGCCCTGCTGACGCTGACGGACACGGAGCAGAGAGAGCTGTATGAGGCGGCGCGCATCATCCAGAACGCCTTCCGCAGATACAAGGTACACATACACGACCGACAACTGACTGAGAGTGTGTGTCCGTGATTTAATAATGATTGATTATTATTGTGTTTAGGGGCGGAGACTAAAGGAGCAGCAGGATATGGCCGCAGCTGTGATACAGCGCTGTTACCGCAAATACAAACAGGTATAAAACACATGCACGCACGCACGCACACACATTTACTCGGGACATTGGGGGACATGGGGACATGGGGACATTGCATAGACTTCTATTGTTTTTATAGCCATAAATAATGTAACCCACACACTAACCCTAACAGAAAACTTTCTTTTTTGCATTTTTACAATGCAAGGCAAGACACAACATGCAAAACCATTGTTTGTTTTTTTTCATGCACTGGTTAATTTTGAGATTGTGGGTAAATGCTTCCATGTCTTCTTTCAGAATGGTGGAAAGAAAACTTTCAAAATACAATTTAAGTGTTTATTTTATTGCTCTTTATCTATTTGCGCCTGTAGATTTCAGTTAAAATACCTATTTTTAAAGGCGATATTTTTATAAATGATTTTTTTTTTTCTCCACTTCAGCAGCACTTACATACACCAAAATTTACAGTTTTATTCCTGACTATATTCTGAAGATTTTTACTGTGGGGTTTGTTCATATATCATTCATATGGGTTTATAACATTTTATTCCTAAATATATGCTGAAAAGTATTTTTTTTCTGGCTGTTGACAGTATTTTCTGATTTATGGAGTGATAAAAAGAGATATCAAAAATCCCCTCAGTAAAAACATTTAACTCTAATATGTCAACAAAATTAAACAAGAATTTTAATTCTAGCTTTAATCAATGTTCATATTAATGTATGCAAATTAGTGCATATTTAAATAGATAATGCATCATTTGCATATTTAAACGTAACATTTTAGAAAACTTGTAATAGAAATGTTGTTTGCAATTCATAATGTGATCAATCACTTGTGTAAGTATGATAATGTATTAGTTAAATGTTTCATCCTATTCATTTTGCCATAAGAACTTTTTATTTACTTTATTTTTATACTGTTCTTGTTTCCGCCACGGAATAAAAAATAAAACAGCTAATTGCGACTTTTTATCTTACAATTTAGACTTTTTTCTTGCAATTGTGAGTTTTTATCTCGCAATTCTGAGGAAAAAAAGTCTGAATTGTGAGATAAAAAGTTGCAATTACCTTATTTATTTTTCATTCCATGGTGGAAACAAGCTTCCATAGTTTTTACAAAGATGTCCTGAAAAGGAGGTTTTGTTAAGTTTAGCACACTTCTGGGAACAAATTAGTCATCAAAATATGGTTAAGTAGATACACACACACTTTATACAGAAACACTTGATGTTAAGAAACAAACTGTCACTGAGCATTCAGCGTCTGAATGTGTGTTTGTGTTTGTCTTCGCTAACACACTAATATTGCTGGCGTGTCTCTGATCTCTCTCCTGTTTCTTGTTTAATTTCATGCTAGCTAACATGGATAGCACTGAAGGTAACACTGAACTAAACTGCCTCACTGTTGTGTTCTCACATTCTTCTGCCGTGCAGTGTGTGTTTGTGTGTTGTGTTGTCCTCCTGCAGTGTGTAACGTGTGTGTTTGTCCTCCTCCAGTACGCCTTGTATAAGAAGATGACGCAGGCGGCCATACTGATTCAGAGTAAGTTTCGCAGTTATTACGAGCAGAAGAAGTTCCAGCAGTCGCGGCGGGCGGCCGTCCTCATCCAGCAGTACTACCGCAGCTATAAAGAGTACGAGCGCGTCAAGCAGGGGCCGCGCGGCCCCGGGACCCTCAACACCAAGATCAAGTGAGACGCACACATTACACGACACTACAAATCATTACACGACTCATGAGAGATTCTGTGGCGCTCAAACTCTCGTTCTGTGTGTCAGAGGCTCTTTCCTGACCAAGAAACAGGATCAGGCTGCAAGGAAGATCATGCGCTTCCTCAGACGCTGCAGACACAGGTACACGTCCGTCTGTTCGTTTCTATGTTTTTTCCACAAAATGATTTAAAATAAGACAAAACAAGCATTAAAATAAGTTCAAACACCTAAAAATCAAGATGTCTCTTATTTAAATTCACACACTCAACCTCTGTTTTTATTTACTTTTATTTATATTATAAAATTGCACATAAAAAAAATATCCTTAATCGTTTATTCTCATCCAGTAAATCATGAACAAATTCATGGAAATTAATAAAATCGCCATAGGCATTTATATAATGAATATACATTTTACTAGTTACAGTAGGTCAAGCTCTAAAATATTTTATTTATATTATATAAATTGTGAATAAAATGTATTTTTAAAAAAATCCTTATCCTTAATTCTTATCCAGTAAATCATGAACAACTGAAAAAGTCATGAAAATTAATAAAAACTTAATTTTCATGGGTATTTTTATAATAAATATAATTTTTACTAGTTAGTTCAAGCTCTAAAATATTTGATTTATATTATAAAATCGTGCATTAAAAAGATTTTTTAAAAATTCTTATCCTTAATTCTTATTCAGTAAATCATGAAAAACTTGAGAATGAAGTTGTTTAATGAGATTGTGTGTTTGCAGGATTAAGGAGCTGAAACAGAGTAAAGAGCTGGAGCACAGAGGACTGACCACCTGACCACACACACTCACACACTCTTTCAGTCATGTTTACAGTCGTCCGCTCAGATACACTCCTGCCATCACTTGCTTTACACACTCTTGTCAAAACTACTGCAGGGTTTGATTGATTCAGAGAGAAAAGATGGAAAGATTGAGCTGCATTATTAGCAGTAGAAAATGAGAGCTTGTTTTCATCAAGGAATAAAAAGTAAGAAAGGTAATCGCAACTTTTTATCTCACAATTCTGACTTTTTTTCTTGCAATTGCAAGTTTACATCTCAGAATTGCAGGAAATAAAGTCGAGTTGAAAGATGCAAACTTGGAATTGAGTAAAAAAGTCGGAATTGTGGGATAAAGTTACGATTACCTTTTTAATTGCAAGTTTATATCTCACAATTCTGACTTTTTCTCGCAATTCTGAGTTTATATCACAATTCTGAGAAAAATGTCAGAATTGTGAGTTATAAACTTGAAATTGCTCAAAAAAAGTCTGAATTGTGAGTTATAAACTCAAAATTGTGAGTTATAAATTCTGAATTGCGATATATAAACATTTCCGAGGGGAAAAAAGTCAGAATTGCAATTGTCAGAAGTTGCAATTACCTTTTTTATTTTTATTCCATGGCGGAAACAAGTTCTATAGTAGAAGGACAGACAGACACACAGTCAGACGTTTTTCTTTGGTTGCTTCTTTCCAGTCGTTGCTGCAACACTAAAGTTTACGTTCAGCTTTACTGAATGTTTGGAATGTTTTTATGTATTAATGGATCTCTATATAAATGTAAACAGTATATTCGCTCATATATATGGTCATAAACACAGAGTTGATTGTGTTGGATATGAATTTATTTATTGATCTCTTGGAGATATATTTTATAAACACTCAATGTTGCGCCTCAGAACAGAGAACCACAGAAAAAAAAAAAAAAAGACGCTGAGTTTATGTCGATATCCAAAGTCTTAAGTTGTCATGGTAACACAGGGCTGAAACGTAACGTTGCCTAGTGACGATCATACGAATATTCACGACGCGATCGCGAACCTTCACTGAAGGTGCCTGATTCTAGTCAACGGTTTGTGTTCATTAAATATAATGAATATAATATTAGTACAGAAAAATTCAGCTTTCAGCATAATCTGTCACAAAAAAAATCGCTTTGACTCGACTCAAAAACTAAATTTGTAAATAATAAAACAAGTGATAAAATCACTTACTGACCTCCATTTTGTCCGTGAAACATTCACACGATACGAAAGGAATGTTTTAAATTCAACAGACCGCAATTATGGGATGTTCCAGAAACTATAAGCTTGTGAAAAATAAAAAGTAATCTTGACTTTTTACCTCACAATTCTGATGGACAGAATGCTAGTTAAAAGTCTGAATTGCGAGATTAAAAACTCGTAAATACCTTTTTATATGTTATTCCGTAAAAACGTGCATTACTGAACGTGCAGTTTTTGGAATCCTTCTGAATTATTTATCTGTGGTGACGACAGCAGAATAGATACTGCTGATAAAGCTTTGTCAGACTTTTATTTTGACACGTGTTTTCAAACCCCGTTTTCATTTCTGAAAACTCCCGGTTCTGATTCGATACGTGATCTCCGCACCGTATGTGTACGTGAAACGCGTTACAAACGCACTAGGCATCGTTTGACAGGAGGAAAATGTCGCGATTTTATTTAATGGCTATTTTTGAATGTGCCTTGAGGTGTTTTTAACTAAATTAACTGCGTCATTGAAGAACTGGTTGGTTCTCCGTCTTGATTCAGACCTTTATGCATTAGTCTGTAAATATTGTACAGTATAAAGAACTGGTGAAAATATATTTAAGAATGAATACATTTGCTTCTGCCTGATAAAATGTTTAATTTATTCTCTGTACTGATTGCTGATATGCACGGTTATATTTACACGATGAGATTTTTTCAGCATGTTTTTGCTTGCTGGTGTTTATGTTTGCATGAGTTCATGTTTGCTTTGTTCATATTTCCACTCACAGGCCTTTACTACTGCTGATGCTTATTTATGAAAATAGATTTATGGACGTTTGAATTGATTTCTACTGTAAATTCATTCTGACATTTAGATATTTGTTCAGGTTGTTTTACTGTTTCGTAACATTTCATTAAATTCTTCAAATTCAAGTTTCATTTGTGTTTTTCTCTGTTCATGCACTGACAAGCATATTCACACAGTCTGTTTGTTTTTAAGTATTTTATTTCTTGACAGATTACAGACACAAGCATATTCAGTCTCATTACTTTTTCTTTTTAAAAAAAAATGTATAGTGCAATAAACAGTGAATGTACAGCAAAACATAAGCTTATAAAAATAAATAACAGAGGTAATATTAACTTTTCATTTATTATGTAAGATAGACAAATAAAATAAAATAGCAATCCTAAATATTTATATTATATATTATAACAGAAGAGGATTCTTATAGCAAACTTGAACATGAATTTGCAAACCTTTTTTTAAAAAAAAAAAACATCAAAAGCTTTCAAATATTAATAAAACATTCTGAACATGTGCTGATAAAATACAGTGAACACGCGCACAACAGTTTGGCTCTGCTTTTAAGTTCAGTGCATCTTTTCATCTCGTCGATTTTCTGAAAAAGGATCAGTAAACGTAACGTCACTCAGTCAAAAGGCGTCTGAACACAGATGAGTGCGAGTCCTTCAGCTGAAGAGCGTCACACTTTCTCTCAGAGGAGAGACGGACGGATGAAGAGGATCTCGTGCTGCTATTCATCTGCTGATCCCTCACCACTCTAATCTCTCTTTTTACTCCTGCACAGCACTGTGGGAAACTCTCTCACAAACACACACACACACTTACAAAACAAGGCATGAAAAGCACAGCAAAAAAAAAAAAAAGATTCTGATTTGCTTGATACATTTGATAACATTACTTGTGAATTTAGTTGAATCAATTTTGGCAACCTTAGTTTGCAAAGTACGGCCACAAGTCAAGTCAGTTTAATATGGAAGCTTGTTTCCACCGCAAAATGAAAAATAAAAAAAGGTAATTGTAACTGTTTATCATGATTCTATTTTCTTTTGCAATTGTAAGATAAGTCAGAATTGCAAAATATAAACTTGCAATTCGGAGAAATAAAGAAAGAATTGTGATTTATTTTGGAATTGTGAGAAAAAACTCAGAATTGTGAGGAAAAAGTCGGTATTGTCAGGAGAAAAATAAGAACTGTAAGTTATAAACTTGGAATTGTGAGAAAAGTCAGAATTGTAAGGAAAAAAGTCAGAATTGTGAGAAAAAAGTCAGAATTGTGAGAAAAAAGTCAGAATTGTGAGTTATAAAAAAAGTCAGAATTGTAAGGAAAAAAGTCAGAATTGTGAGAAAAAAGTCAGAATTGTGAGTTATAAACTCGGAATTGTAAGAAAAAAAGTCAGAATTGTGAGTTGTAAACTTGGAATTGTGAGGGAAAAAAGTCAGAATTGTGAGTTATAAACTTGGAATTGTTAGAAAAAAAGTCAGAATTGTGAGAAAAAAAAGTCAGAATTGTGAGTTATAAACTCGGAATTGTTAGAAAAAAGTCGGAATTGTGAGTTATAAAAAAAGTCAGAATTGTAAGGAAAAAAGTCAGAATTGTGAGAAAAAAAAGTTGGAATTGTGAGAAAAAAGTCAGAATTGTGAGTTATAAACTCGGAATTGTGAGGAAAAAAGTCAGAATTGTGAGTTATAAACTCAGAATTGTGAGGGAAAAAAGTTGGAATTGTGAGAAAAAAGTCAGAATTGTGAGTTATAAACTTGGAATTGTGAGGAAAAAAGTCAGAATTGTAAGGAAAAAAGTCAGAATTGTGAGAAAAAAGTCAGAATTGTGAGTTATAAACTCGGAATTGTAAGAAAAAAAGTCAGAATTGTGAGGAAAAAAAGTTGGAATTGTGAGAAAAAAGTCAGAATTGTGAGTTATAAACTCGGAATTGTGAGGAAAAAAGTCAGAATTGTGAGTTATAAACAGAATTCTGAGGTAAAAAAGTTGGAATTGTGAGAAAAAAGTCAGAATTGTGAGGGAAAAAAGTTGGAATTGTGAGGGAAAAAAGTCAGAATTGTGAGTTATAAACTTGGAATTGTTAGAAAAAAAGTCAGAATTGTGAGAAAAAAAAGTCAGAATTGTGAGTTATAAACTCGGAATTGTGAGGAAAAAAGTCAGAATTGTGAGTTGTAAACTTGGAATTGTTAGAAAAAAAGTCAGAATTGTGAGTTATAAACTCAGAATTGTGAGGGAAAAAAGTTGGAATTGTGAGGGAAAAAAGTCAGAATTGTGAGTTATAAACTTGGAATTGTTAGAAAAAAAGTCAGAATTGTGAGAAAAAAAAGTCAGAATTGTGAGAAAAAAGTCAGAATTGTGAGTTATAAAAAAAGTCAGAATTGTAAGGAAAAAAGTCAGAATTGTGAGAAAAAAAAGTTGGAATTGTGAGAAAAAAGTCAGAATTGTGAGTTATAAACTCGGAATTGTTAGAAAAAAGTCGGAATTGTGAGAAAAAAAGCCAGAATTGTGTTATAAACTTGGAATTGTGAGGGAAAACAATCAGAATTGTGAGAAATAAAGTCAGAATTGTAAGATTTGAACTCGGAAATTGTGAGAAAAAACTCGGAATTGTGAGGAAATGGAAAATCCATTTGGGTTTTAGGAATCAGGGTGATGCGAACTTCCAAAAATACGTCATCACTGCAGTGCTTTATTGTGCTACATGTTTATCCAGAAAATGTTTTTTTTTTAACAAGTTTGAGTGAACATAGATGTGGCTTGTGTCCCTCTTTCTATGTGCATCTGTGGGTTTTTTCCACCTATTTTCTGCTCCAGCAGGTGAAACGGTGGTGATCACTTTAGCAGCTCTCTCTCCTCAACTACACATGTGCCGTGTGTCATGCTGAAGATCGTGTTGGTCTTTTCTTGTGTGCTGTAAAGGCGTGGAGGGGTGGAGCAGATGAACGAGGGATTTGAAAGAACGAGTGGATGGGAGCAGATGTATGGAGCATGTTTTCTTTCTGTTTCCCACAATCGCTTTCAGACCTCCGGCTGTGAGTGTCTGTGTCTCAGAACATAGTGAGCTGCCTACCTAGTCTGCATACTTGGAGGATTTAGTTTGCAAGATTGAATTTTCAAGAATCCATTGGGGGGAAAAAATTGGTGTAGAAACTTGCAAAACTTGAGTTTGTCTTTGGAAATCATTGCAAATAATTCTAAATAAGCAACATTTCTAGAGTTTCAAATCAGCAGCATTTCTAGGAATCTGAAGTTTCTCAGAAATGCTGCCTATAAAGCAGCTGACAGGGATTTGAGAGACAGCCTGTGTGGGATCTGGAGATGTTCTGTATGTTTTGTTTTTCTTTATACGTTTCCACACTTGAAAACTATCCACTACTAAACTAGAAAAAAAGTATATTCTTTATCGTATTATATAAAAACACCTTATAAACAGTTGCACTGAAGCGGAGCTGCTATTGAATGAACGTCCGGCGGCTGTCAATCACAGATGATTGACAGGATCATAGCCCTTTAGCCGCAGCTTTAATCCCTGCGAGGGGCCGCAGATTAAACCCTTATGAATAAAACACACATACACTTTACCACCCACAGATTTGGGCGGAAACCAACACTCAACTTTTGTTCTCCGCGGGTCATATAACGGCGCAGGAGTCTCGGACAGTTCAGTCTCGCGTGCTGAAATGGCCGGAATCTCGCAGCACAGGTCTAAGGTAAACGCATTTTTCTCTTTCGTGTTTAAATATTTTATACTGGCATGCTTATTGTGAGTTTAAGTTGTTTCCTATTAAGATCTCTAAACCGCTGATGGAGCGACGGAGGCGAGCGCGCATTAACGCGTGCATCGGAGAGCTGCGCGCGCTGCTGATTCAAGCCCGCGCAACCACGGTGAGCACGAGCGAGTAACCGCCAAAAAGTAAAAAGTTAAAAAAAAAAAAAAACATTTATTTGAATATGATTTTAGTATTTAAAAGTCTTTTATTTTAATGTTTTCAATTGTCTAAACCTATTTTTTTTCTTTAGAGCTGTCAATCATCAAAACTGGAAAAGGCGGAAATTCTCGAGTTCACCGTACAACACCTGCGCGCGCTGCACTGCCCTTCAACAGGTAAAAAATAATAATTAATCTTTTTTTTAATCAAAAACCTGAAAAATAAAATAACATAACGTATAAGAAATACATGGTAATAAAACGACAAATTTACAGCTTAATCTTATGAAAACTCTTCTGTTTGATACGTCAGATGGGTGGAGTCGGTTCTGTGCGGGTTACGCGGCGTGTGTGCGGGAGATCACGCGCTTCTTCAGAACCACAGACACGGACCGACGCCCGAGCACGGAACACCGGGACCGACCCAACATGTCACAGAACCCAAATCCACTCGCACTCACGAGCGTCTGGAGACCCTGGAGCTAAAACCTGCCAAATCCCTCTGTATATAAACCGTTAGTCTTGTCTATTAATACGGAAGCCCATTTCCGCCACATAAAAAATAGGCTAATGCTTTTGTAAATCATGTTAAGTCGATCAAATTTAATATGCATGTTTTTTTTTATGTGCCGGAAATTGTATGTTCCACATGTTAGTTTATTTGTTGAGCACTTTAATAATAATATTTAGTGTAAATAAAATGAATTCAACTTACTTTCTGTGTGCCTAATGTGGTATGAAATAGCAAAAGAGCTCAGTGAGGAATTAAGCATTTAAAACTTGCGAGAAAATCACTTTAGTCTAGTTAATAGTACATTAGTAGCTAAACATTAATAATGACAGAATGACATAATTCTTTAAACAAATTATCGCCAATATCGAAGAACTGATGAAACAGTGAAAAATACTCACTTCGCGCGTGCGCAGCAAAGTCGCCCCTTTAGTCTGAAAAAAAAAAAGAAGCGCGGGAGTAATTCGCCTCACGAGAAATGCTAAGATTTTGAGGTAATTATTTTTCTTCTACCATCTAAAAGTTCGATACTTTTGTATTTAAGCATCCATTTTAAACTAGGTGTCTGCTTAAAATGTTTTTGTATGTCATGCTAACGCGACTGGAAGGTATATTTTATCATGATCTTGACCAAAAGTTATGAATTCAATTGCGTGAATTACTTTTTCAATCTGTTAAAAATGTTAGAGCTAGAAGTTCACTCAAAAATGAACATTCTGTCACCATTTACCCACCCCCGTGTCGTTCCAAACATGACTTTCTTTCTTCGGTTGAACACAGAATAAGATTTTATTTTTTTGAGAAATGTCTCAGTGTTTTGTCTACACAATGGAAGGCAATAAGGTTTAATGTTGTTTGATTACCAGATTTCTTCAAAATATCTTCTTCTGTGTTTTGCAGAACAAAGTAAGTCAAGTTTGGAACGACAAGAGGATTAAACGAGACAGAAGCTTCTTTTCTTTCTTTTTTCAGCTATGCTGGCCGAGGTTAATGAACCTGCAAAAAAAAAAAAAAACCTATTTCCTTACCATCTTTTTAAAGCATATTACAGAGAACATAAACTACAGAAACAAGTTAAGCTTATAAATCATAAAGTAGAACTAATTTACCTGATATTCAAATGTATTTCCATTTCATTTCCATTTAAATTATCAAGCATCGGTTCCTCGTCACTGGAGGCCTAACATGCAGCTGGAAAAAACAGAACCTTCATCCCTCAACGCACTATTGCTTTCATAAAACACATCACAGTCTCACAAAGAACTGCCTTTTATTTGATATCCATGAAATAAGCCCCATCAAACACAATAAATAAATACAATTTAAAACACACATTAAATATATGTATAGTGTTGCTAAAAGGCTCAATGATGCTCTGTCCATTTGTAGATATTTTGTCGTTCATCAGAAGAGTCACAATGACTCTTGTTCCTTTATGTCGAATGTGTCCATCTGCAGGGCAAGTACATAAATGCAAAAAAGTAAAAGTGAACAAATGCAAAAGTACGAAAGTACGTGAATGCAAAAATTTAATGTAAACGAACGCTAAAGTACATAAATGCAAAACGTAAACGAATGCAAAAATACAAAAGTACGCAAATGCAAAACGTAAATGAATACGAAAGTACGAAAGTACGTAATACAAAGCGTAAACGTAAACAAATACAAAAGTACGCAAAAGCAAATGTAAACAAATGCAAAAGTACGAAAGTACATAGATGCAAAAAGTAAACCTGAACGGATGCACACAAATGCTTGGCCAGTGGCCCCATTGAACACAGTTACAGTGCAATCTTGTGTTACTGTGGTGGTAATAAACCTCAGTATTAGTTCCCTCCCAAAGTCTTATTTGTGTACAGTTTGTTTCAAGCCTAACACACACAGGTCAGAAGTGTGTGCTGGAGTGAGAGGCGGTGAGCGGGGAGGTACGGGCCCTGTGGCGCTGTTCGTCCGTGGAGCCCACTATTGACCGCAGCATGGCGAGGACATTGGCGCGGTAGCGAGCGGACATGATGTTGTACAGCAGAGGATTCACCGCAGCACTGACATAAAACAGCACTAAAGACACCAGATTAAAATACTGACTGATGTAATACAAATCACTGGAGTCCGACACCGAAAACAGCGTCCGACTCACATGGAACGGCAGCCAACACAAGATGAACACCAGCACGATTACCACTGCGGAGAAACAGAACAGAAAAAGACAATCAAATGAGCTTTAAAGGAACAGTTCACCTAAAAATGATTTACTCATCCTCATGTAGTTATATTGATACCGCTAATTCTGCGCTTTTTTTATACGACAGTTCAAAGTGACTGAGTAAATACTTCCTTAAGGATCTAATGTCAAATTTTATTATTACCCATAATCCTCTGTGCTCACCCATCATCCGGAGGGTCTGGTGGTGTGTTTTGTCTCGATGCGTGTGCGCGCGCAGGTGCAGGCGGCGGGCGATCAGGCCGTAGAGGAGGGTCAGAATTGTGAGAGGGCAAATGAAATAGAGGTTGGAGAGCCACAGCATGGCTTTCAGAAGGCCAGAGGTCTGAGCGTACTGCGTGCAGCGGCATTCACTGGCTCCGCCCTCTAATTGCTCCACCCCTACCAAAGCCAATGCAGGTCCCGCACTGAGCATGGCCACGCCCCACAGCCCTGCGATCAGCACGCGGACACGCCTCCTCGTCACGAGCAAGCGTGCGCGGAGAGGGAAGCATACGGCCAGGTATCGCTCCGCCCCCAGTGCAGTCATGTGCAGGATGGATGAGAAGGTGCAGCATTCTCCCACAAACACTGACAGCTTGCACACGGCGTCCCCCAGCAACCACGGACGATACCGCCACAGCTGCGAGCAGAGCAGAAACATACGTTAATGTTGAGTGAAAAATGTGCAATTGTTTGGCTATAAATGCCAAGTGCACACTATCGTCGCCTCTTGTCAGTGCGACCTCTAACAAAATTCAGTCGCACCGGCAGGAAAAAAGGTTGCAAAATTCGACTATTTGGTCGCAGTCTGGAGCCCTTTGATGTCTTTGTCCTCAATGTTAATCTAACAACAAAAGACAAAGAGAAAATCACTCACTGCTCTAAATATTCACTGTGCTATTAAAGATAAAATATAATCGAGCAATAACATGAACAGTGAAAGTAACAGTAGCTCATACAATACATTTTAACAGGCATAATTATGCATGAAAATAACTGAAGGAAATATCTATTTGCTAAGCCAACTTATTTGATTTATAGTCTTTTGGTTTCTCTGCCCAATATTTGAAAAAATTAAAAATGCAATGAAAATACAGGTATCGGTACTCAGTATCGGCAAGCACTAAAAATAAAAGTATCGGTATCGGACTCTTTCTGGAAAAAGTAGTATTAGCGCATCCCTATTTGATAGCAATGCGTCGCATGTACTGCGGCAGAGTAGGAACGCCTACTAGAACTCGACCACATGGCGACACACAACCTCTGGCAATAATCGTTGTCAGTGTGAACGTCCCTTAGCAGTCGCATGAAATAGCATGTGAACACTTGAATACCTTATAGAGATCCAGAGGCATCAACAGCAAAATCAGGACGTCTGATACGGCCATACTGCTCAGGTACAGGTAGGTGGTGCTTCTCATCTGTGGGCGTCGCCACACCACCAGAATTGTTAGGGCGTTTCCCAGCAGGCCAAGCAGCAGCAGTGGAACGCACACAGTCGTAACGACCACAAGCACGGTGTCGTCGAAGAGCGACAGGTCTTCCCATTCCGATCTGTTCCCACAGTTCACGCACCAACCAGATCCAGATCCAGAACCTTCCAGCCCATCCATGTCACTGGAGCGGTGCCTTCATCATCACTGAGTTCAGTACAGAGCTGCAGGACGGTTATTGAATGTACGGCTGGATCTCCGCTCCTCTTCTGTCTCTCTGTGACGCCCACTGCTGGAGATCAGTGCCACCTCCAAGACCAGAGGAAGAGATCGAATTCACTCAATCACACACACACACACACACAGGTGTTTGTACATTCAGAGATGAACACAAGACGCCGATCTCTTCATGATACAGACCGGATTTGTAACTTTTACATGCATGTAAAAGCAATTCATCAAAGAGCGAACAATATTCGTAATATTCACACCAAAATCAAAAATATATAGTACATGCAGCATGAAAAGAAACTTTTTTTGCATTGTTTTCAAGACAACTGAGCACATTTAAACCCCTCCTAATGAATACAAATCTAATTTTTATTACAGCATCACCATAAAAAATAGATTATATGTAAAATACAGTAAGTATAAACTATAGTAGTATTTGTAGTACTCAATTTACTTTATTATAATTAACTAAAAAATTTACTTTAGTGATGTAAAATAAATGTTAACTGAAATTAAACTAGTTGCCAAAGCCACTTTTCATTTTTCATTTATGTACTAAAATAAAACTGAAATGAGTAAAAACTATATAAACTTTGTCATTTTGATTTTTTGCATTGTTTTTATGATAATTAAACCCCTCTTAATCTATACAAATCTCATTTTTATTAGTATTATCATTTTTTAGTATTAGTAAAAAAAGTGATTTAAATTGTGAAATTTGCATGTGAAGTACAGCAAGTATAAACAATATTAGTATTTGTATTCATGTTAATGAGCTTAATTACAGCGAAAATAGTCACGATGCAAAAAAAAATTTCTTTATGCAAAATATCGTTCCTGTTTTCTTTTGATTTGTGTGAAGTATTTTTCGTGAGATTCTCTTTAAAGTCTATTTTAACAAAGAGCACAGAAATCAGCGTGTGGTGTCTGTCCTCTTGTTGACTCACGCTAATTAATTTGTGAATTGATTGTTTTAATGACTAACCCCGGTGAACCTTAAGCTGCTGTGCACAAGATTTCTTTGAGCAGAAAGTGCGTTTGTACATTCACTCAATGACGAACTATCATTTAAATAATCCCAGATTTATTGCTATTATATTAATTCACTTTAGGCTAAAAAAAATACATTAACACACAATAAAGCTTACAACACAAAAACACACACACACTCATTGAACAAAGCAGACATTCTCTCGTTCACACACACACACACACACACACACACAAAGTGTGTGATTCCCAGTTCATGAATCCCAGAGTTTGTGCAGATGATGTAGGTGAAAGGTTGTGTGGGCGGGTCTAGGTGCTGGCCGTGGGCGGGGCAAAGGGATGTGGTCGCCTGGCAACAGTGGAGTCTCTCTGAGCAGCTTGTCAGGACTGTAGAACGGCAGTAAATCAGGGGCCTCTAGTGGCGGAGATGGGAACTACACAACAAACATAGGCATTATATAAATCTGTACAAACCATAATAAACATAACAAACCTACTTCAATATGGGCTACTATACATTGTATATTGCCTACTAACTCTACACAAAGCATCAATTGAGTTCTATATTAACATACCAAGCAAAAACTGATTTAATTGATTAAATGAGCTCAAAAGTATTCAGAAATTTACCAAGATAAGATTCTAAATGATAAAAAGGACAGTGGAATAGTTGGAAGATATTAGAGATATAAATATTAGAAAAATAAATAAATAAAATAAAACAAAACTAGAATAAGATGAAGAGAACAATCTGCCTATGTTTTTTTTAATTTTCTTATTCTATTAGTTGTACTGTTTTCTCTTTTTTTTTTTTTGTCTCGTTTTTATTGTTTATATTAATGTATGACATTAAAAATCCCTCTCGTGGCTTATTGCTTTATTAAACACTCCAGCAGTTGGAAAACCCCAAATTAAAAACTATTAATATATTAATATGATGCAAACAGAACTCTGACCTTATTGGTCTGGCTGGTGGTGGGCGGGGCCAGTGCTGGCCTATCCTGTAGTGCCTGGCTGATGAGCTGATCACGTGATAGGCTGACGCTAACTAAGGCCCGGTAAAGGTGTTGAGAGCGAGGGAAGTTCAGCCCTGTAAAGACAGAAGAAAAAACAAATTATTATTAACACATTTAAGCAACAGTGTGTGTGAACAATGAGCTGATTCTGTTTGTGTGAAGAACTTTGTTTTTTATTTTTGAATGGTTTATATATGAGGTCGTGTTGTGCTGCACACTGTTCTCAAATTTTTGCATTGTCTTCATGACAGCTGGGCACATGTAAATCCCTCTTAATGAACACAAATCTCATTTTTATTACAGTAAAATAGATTTGAATTGTGAAGTAAATTTTTGTAGTATTTGTAGTACTCTATTTATGTATAATTACCAAAAAAATTCACATTAGTCATAAAATAAGCATTAACTGAAATAAAATATATACATTTTTTTTTTATTATACTTTTATTTATTTCAGCTAGTTGCCAAAGCAACATCTCATTTTCATTTAGTTTAACTTGATGTAATAAAATAACTAAAACTGAAATAAAAATGAAAACCATATAAAACATAAAACCTACTCCATACTATTTAGATTTTTTGCATTTTCATGACAGTTCAGCACATATAAACCCTTCCTAATAAATACAAATCTCATTTTTATTACAGTATCGCCATTAAAAGATTTAAATAATGAAGTAAATTTGCATGTAAAGTACAGTAAGCATAAACTACAGTAGTATTTGTTGTACTCAATTTATGTATAATTAAAAATAAATTCACATTACAGTCATATAAAATAAGCTACCAGAAATAAATTATTATAAAAATTATTTTTAGTTGCTAAAGCAACATTTCTCATTTTTATTTAGCTTAACTTCATGTACTAAAATAAAACTGAAATAAAAATTATATAAAAAAATGACAAAACATGAAACATACTTCAAAATAGAAAAACAGATTTAAATAGTGAAGTAAATTTGCATATAAAGTACAGTAAGTATAAACTATAGTTGTATTTGTAGTACTCAATTAAATTTATGTATAATTTAATTTTAAAAAATCTCATTACAGTCATGAGAATTTAGGGGGTTATTGAGTTTAATTATTGCAAAAATAGTCACAATGTAACAATCATAATATCCTCAAAATAAGCTTCTTTATATAAAATTTAATTAAAATTTTCTTTTGTTATTGGTGTGAAGTATTTCTTATGATTTTTTTGTGAGATTCACATTAAAGTCAAGGTAAATAATTTGTGAATTGATTGTTTTAATGACAAACTCCAGTGAACGTTAAGCTGGTGTGCTAAAGATTTCTTTGAGCAAGTGTGTTTGTACATTCACTCATTGAAATAACCGCAAATGATCCTGCACGCTGTTCTCAGACTGATTTCTTTTGTGCTGTGGTGTTTTGTTGTCTCACCCTCTGCTGCTTTAGCACTGATGTGGTTCTTTGTGAGCGTTGAACTCTGTAATTTTTCTTTAACGGCTTTCTCAGGATCGAAAGCCTGCTCCGCCACTTCCTGAAGCTCCGCACTCAGTGCCAGGGTAGTGTTTAGCTCCGCCCCATCTGTCACCTGTCCATCACACACTCCGCTCGTTGCCCGATTCCTCCCTTTATCTGATTCATGACCTGAATAACAAGAACATGTAGACTCGATTCATGACAGAACATGCTGAAATGAATCATTTCCAGAGAAAATATGAAATATGAACGATCTAAGTTTACAGAAAATGAACAAGTTTTAAATCAAGCTTAAATCTACTCTAGGGTGAATCTCCATTATTAGGACCATTTTTTGCATTATATTTTACATTATATTTTACATGACTTTCATGACAAAATAAACACTTGGCTTCCATTGCATCTAATATTCATATTGACTCAGAACAGCTGTGTTTGTTTTACCGTGCTTGTCTTTGTTTTGAGGTTTCCGGGCTTGATTATTTCTGGGTTCTGGGATCACCGGATGACCGCTGCTCTGAGGATTCACATTAAAACGCACCTGAAACACACACAAAGAAACAAAGACATTTACATGCATCTGGCAGACACTTCCACCCAAAGCGAGTTTTGCATTTAAGGTATACATTTGATCAGTTCATGCATTCACTGGGAATCGAACCCATGACATTGGCATTGCGAGCTACAGGAATAGTCATTTGTAGAGATAAATAAACATGGAAAAGTGACTACAGTAACATTCTTTGGAAGAACGAGACAAATTTACAGTAAATACACTTACAATGAACATACATGCAAATACATATTCTTCAAAAATACAGTACGCATTCATTAAATGATAGATAACCCTGAATATAACTTAAGGCAAGACACTACAGGTGGATAGGGTAAAAATTTAACTAACAGACATGACCATACTTTCCACAAGTCGATTAATCACAGTACTATAAGATCATTGAAAAGCTTTCTGAATTATGTTTAAATACGCAAATGAAGCATTATTTAATTAAATATGTACTCATTTGCATACACTTCCAGAAGATAAATCTAAACATTGGATAAAGCCAGATTCAAAATTCTTGTTTGATTTTGTTGACATATTAGAGTTAAAGGTTTTTACTGAGGGGATTTTTTATATCTCTTTTTATCACTCCATAAATCAGAAAATACTGTCAACAATCAGAAAAAAAATATTTTCAGCATATATTTAGGAATAAAATGTTATATAAATCAGTGTGAATGATATATGAACAAACCCCACAGTAAAAACCTTCAGAATATAGTCAGGAATAAAACTGTAAATTTTGGTGTTTGTAAGTGCTGCTGAAGTGGAGAAAAAAAATCATTTATAAAAATATCGCCTTTTGTTATTGAAATCTACAGGCGCAAATAGATAAAATGCAATAAAATGCAATAAAATAAACACAAAGTCTGAAAGAAGACCATGTTCAATCACTAAATTGACCAGTCCATGAAAAACAATGGTTTTGCCCCTAGTGCCTTGCCTTAAAATAACAGTTTCACAAGCAACTGTAAAATCAAACCCTACAGCATCATCTAGTGGAGACACAGATTTAGTCTGATGATACACAAGTAAAACGGGTTTATTTATATCCTGTTCAAACACGTCTCTGGGACTGTAAACCTTAATGAATCATATTTTACAGACTCAAACCTGTCGACGCCGTCTGTCTGCTGGTCGTTCAGGGGTGAGAGTGACAGACAGGTCCAGATCAGGGCAAACCAGTTCTGTGGTCTGGACCGGTCCGAACCGCAGAGGTTCAGGAGCCACCCGGACATGAGGTTCTCCTGATATCTCCATCAATCCGATCAAATCAATCTAACAGATAGATATACATGATCAACCACACTATTAACACAATATACATATATATTTACACACACACACACACAACGATAACAACTGCTTGTTTACAATAGTGCTTCAGAAAATACCATGGAATATGGTCAACCGTTTCTCTATATTTTGTTTATAAACATTACAGTGACAGTTTGCAAGATCACATGTATAAACAGAAGTTTTAAAACGTCATTAAATCGTGAATAACGAGTCCGATCTGAATTTAAACATTAAAAGACAACCTTAACTTACCCCAAAATATGACGTCAGCTGCTGCGCCAAATAAAAACATCGCCTCACGGTGAAATATACGAGAATCAAAACAGAAAATATCTAATTTGAGAAAAATTAAAACTCCCTCCACAGCTGCCGCGCGCAGGCGTTCTTCCGGGTGGAGATGACGTTAATGGGCATGCGCATTGATAGTCTTTCAAGAGACTTTCTTTGAAGGTCTTGAAAGAACATATTCATACTATATATACCACACAAACATGTTTAAACACACTCAACACGATGATATGAACATATTTATTTAATTTAAATATATATAACACAAAAAGCTGTAACACTAGATAGCCCATGCATAAAAGTGCGGTTAATACTGTGACATTCTATTCTGAATAATGTATTTTCTGAGATAAAATCCCTTTGTAGTCATATGCATGTCGTAATTAGCGTAAATAAGAGATGACAACACGTGACGCTGTACTTGGAGCGGTTCATGTCCTCTCATACGTTTCTCTTGCAAAAATTGTACGGCGGTCACGTGGTACAAGTCGTAGCTCTCAGAAAATTGCGAGTCTAAAGTTGTAATTACGAGTTGTGCGATCACATGAATGCTTTTTACAAGTCAGAATAGTTACGGTAATTACAAAATGGCGTTAACGCAAGAGTAATGTACAGAGGAATTGAACACTTCTCTAAAAAAACCCCCCACATTTACATATGAATAATGGAGGGAAACAGGCATATAAATGAGTAATAAGAGAGTCAATATGTACTTATATAGTTAATTTAGTAAATCTGCACGTCAAACCACACATTTCAAAATTTGTTTATTATGTGACAAGCTTCCAGTCAAAGCAGTTAAAACTCAACGTAATTCAAACATGTTCTTATTCTCTTACACAATTATGCTTCTTAAAGGGACAGTTCACCCAAAAATGAAAACTTTGTCATCATTTACTCACTCTCATTGTTGTTTCAACCTGTATAAGTTTCTTTCTTCTGATGAACACAAAAGGTATTTTAAAGAATGTCGGTAACCAGATATCTGATGGCACCCATCAGTATTTTTTTTTCCTACTAAGGAAGTCAATGGGTGCCATGAAATGTCTACCAACATTCCTTAAAAATATCTTCTTTTGTGATCATCAGAAGAAAGAAACTCACACAGGTTTGGAACAACATGAGGGTGAGTAATGACAAAGTCTTCATTTTTGTGTGAACTGTCCCTTTAAAAATTTAATCTCGTTTTGAGGATGTTTCAGTATTGTTTCGCAGTGAAATCACCACACAGCCAGAGTAGTGAGAGTTATTTATTAGAGCGCATAATGCAGAACAGATCAAACCATTATTAAACTAACAGAGAGAGAGCGAGTTAACTAAACTAGTCTTTCCATCTGCCAGTGGCGGTCAACATAAAGAGATTTATTATTAACCTAGATGTGAGCAGTGCTTTAAAACTAACACACACACACTGACAGTAATAAATAGGCACTGTTTAGGGCGTCATAAAAATCAACATTATTTAATTATCTTGCAATCTCTTAATTAGAGCATGTGAGCAGCGCTATCAGTCATTACTGGTGTTTAAGGCACTAATTGGTCAATACTGCACACGCTGGCTTCACCTCCTCCGGTTTCCATCCCTTTTTCCTGGGCACTTTTCTCATCGAACTACATCTCACATGATGCACTGGTGCTAGTGTCATGCGTTTGGCTCAGTCTCTGTCCCTGAGGGCTCGGAGGATGTAGTTTTCTCTCTCCAGCTGAGCGTTTCTCTCCGAGAGCTCTTTGATCTGTTCTCTCAGCACCTCCACCTCCTCTCGAACCGCCAACATCAGGTGAGACTTCACCAGGTCCTGCAAACACACACATTCAAACGCTTTCATCTTTGAGCTGCACATTATATTATCAATACACACACACACACTTTTCAAGTGTGTTAAAATATATAACAAATATTTTACAAAACACAAAGTTTTACTGGACAAAGACTATATTTGTATTTATTTAATAAACATTATTATTAATATTGGAAGTGATCTCACCATGGCTTGCTCTATCTTGTTATCGATGGCGATCATACTGCTGTTGGTTCCACTGCAACAGAGAGAGAGATGAACTTTTATTAATAATTTTCACTATGAAATACAGTTTTTTTGTTTTGTTTTTTCCACAGAAACTTAGAATTTATTGATTCAAAGGAAACAATTCAAACAGAAAATAAAATAAAATTGGCAAGATGCTAGACTGTTTCTAGGCTGTTCGTGGTTTCCAAGCTGTTTCTAAGTGGTTGCTATGCTGTTTCTAGGTAGTTTCTAGGTGGTTTCTAAGCAGTTTCTAGGCTGTTTCTAGGTGGTTGCTATGCTGTTTCTAGGTAGTTTCTAGTTTGTTTGTAGGTGGTTGCTAGGCTGTTTCTAGGCGGTTGCTATGCTGTTCCCTAGGTATTTTGTAGTCTGTAGGTGGTTGCTAGTCTGTTTCTTGGCAGTTTCTAGGCTGTTTCTAGGTGGTTGCTATGCTGTTTCTAGGCGGTTTCTATGCTGTTTCTAGGTTGTTTGTAGGTGGTTGCTAGGCTGTTTCTTGGTGGTTTCTAAGCAGTTTCTAGGCTGTTTCTAGGTGGTTGCTATGCTGTTTCTAGGTAGTTTCTAGTTTGTTTGTAGGTGGTTGCTAGGCTGTTTCTAGGCGGTTGCTATGCTGTTCCCTAGGTAGTTTGTAGTTTGTAGGTGGTTGCTAGGCTGTTTCTTGGCAGTTTCTAGGCTGTTTCTAGGTGGTTGCTATGCTGTTTCTAGGCGGTTGCCATGCTGTTTCTAGGTTGTTTGTAGGTGGTTGCTAGGCTGTTTTTTGGTGGTTTCTAAGAAGTTTCTAGGCTGTTTCTAGGTGTTTTCCAAGCTGTTTTAGTTGGTTGCTATGCTGTTTCTAGGCTGTTGTAGGTGGTTTCTAAGTGGTTTCTTGGCTGTTTCTAGTTGGTTGCTATACTGTTTCTAGGTGGTTGCTAAGCTGTTTCTAGTTGGTTGCTAAGCTGTTTCTAGGTAGTATCTAGTTTGTTTGTAGGTGGTTGCTAGGCTGTTTCTAGGCGGTTGCTATGCTGTTCCCTAGGTAGTTTGTAGTTTGTAGGTGGTTGCTAGGCTGTTTCTTGGCAGTTTCTAGGCTGTTTCTAGGTGGTTGCTATGCTGTTTCTAGGCGGTTGCCATGCTGTTTCTAGGTTGTTTGTAGGTGGTTGCTAGGCTGTTTCTTGGTGGTTTCTAAGAAGTTTCTAGGCTGTTTCTAAGTGTTTTCCAAGCTGTTTTAGTTGGTTGCTATGCTGTTTCTAGGCTGTTGTAGGTGGTTTCTAAGTGGTTTCTTGGCTGTTTCTAGTTGGTTGCTATACTGTTTCTAGGTGGTTGCTAAGCTGTTTCTAGTTGGTTGCTATGCTGTTTCTAGGTAGTTTCTAGGTGGTTGCTAGGCTGTTTCTTGGTGGTTTCTATGCGGTTTCTATGTGTTTCCCAAGCTGTTTATAGTTGGTTGCTATGATTTTTCTAGGTGGTTGCTATGCTGTTTCTAGATTGTTTGTAGGTGGTTTCTAGGCTGTTTCTAGTTGGTTGCTATGCTGTTTCTGGGTAGTTGCTATGTTGTTTCTAAGGTGGTTGCTATGCTGTTTCTAAGGTGGCTTCTAAGTGTTTCTAGGCACTTGCTATACTGTTTCTAGGTAGTTTCTAGGCTGTTTGTAGGTGGTTGCTAGGCTGTTTCTTGGTGGTTTCTAGGCTGTTTCTAGTTGGTTGCCATGCTGTTTCTAGGTGGTTGATAGGCTGTTTCTTGGTGGTTTCTAAGATGCTCCAAAGCTGTTTCTAGGTGGTTGCTATGCAGTTTCTAGGCTCATTGTAGGTGGTTGATAGGCTGTTTATAGATGGCCCTTTCTGGGGTTTTTCTAGAAAAGGCTTGGGTCCTTCCTTTAATGTGCATCTATGGGTTTTTTATTTGCTTTCTGGTCCAGCAGGAGAAAATGGTGTGTCTGATCACTTAGAAAAGTAGCAGCACACTCTCCTCAACAACACAATTTTTGAGGAATCATTCAAGTCTGGAGCACAAATGCTGCAGGACTTTTTTTTCCTTCCCTCTAGTTATAGTAATACTGCTCTTAAACACCAGTACAGCACACATAGTCCTCACTGCAGGTCTTCACGAGGAACACTGAGAACGGCTGTACGTGTGTAACACTGATGGTATTGTTCTGAATGTGGTGGGCAGCACATGCTTCTCATAACAGCAAGCTCAATGGATGACGCTCTCCACGACCACAAATACATCATAAACCTCTGAAAGGATGAATGAAAACCTCAAGTAACACAGTTCAATTCAAACACACACAAACTGAAGCTAACTCAAACATACTGCATGACCCTAACTAACCCAGTTACCTGTGGAAGAAAAGCAGAAGGGAAAGGAGGGTGGAGTCAGAGGGGCGGAGTCTTTGTTTGTGCGTAAGAGCTCCGCCTCTCTCCGCTCTCACAGAGGAAGTCAATGAGTCCCACACGGGATTCTGACATTTCTGATCGCTAACACAGGACTTGCAGGATGATCCGATACGAACAGACCTGGGATTATTTTCTGAGCGCTGTGTCTGAGAGTGACCAGCAGGTGGAGCTGTGTCTGTAGAGGAGATGGTGGGTTTCGACAAGCACTTTCTGTCTGTTCTTGACGTTCGGCACCTGGCGTCTCTAGGTTTGTTTCTGGGTGATGTATGCGGTAAGCGCTTGCTGCTGATTGGCTCTTTTGTTTCCACGGAAACAGCTAAGCACCCAGCCCTCGGATAGTAATCAAGCTTCCCGACTGGCCAAGAATCACGAACCCTTCGAGCTCCACCGGCGTTACGCAGAGTCACACTTGTTGTTTCTCCAGCATGGAGGCGTGGCCGACAAATCACCGGTGAAGGGGTGGGGCTAACCGAGGAGGGGTGTGGCTTAGAGTCAGGTGAAGGTCTATCAAGGAGGACCGGATTCTCTCTCTGTGTCTGGTCACGAGAGACACACGGAGGAAGTGACAAAGGACGAGGCTGTTTTTTACTTTCAAAAATGGAGATCATCTTACGTACATTAACAAGCATGGTGGGGAATCGGCAGGCGCAAAACCACACATGAAAAGGAAGCTCAATCATGTACGTGGTTTTCTTCAGACGCCGTCAGGAAGAGCCATCGTGTAATTGTTTCCTCTGACCTCGTTCAGAAACATCCGGAGAGGATCTGACTCATTCAGTGACATGAAACGGTAACAATCACTGTTACACATCAGAACAAGAGTGACAGCTCAGGGTTATTATAGTTAACCAAAGCAGCAACGACAAAAAAAAACGTTTGTTATTTTATTTCAGCTAGTTGCTATTAACTAAGAACATTTTTTGGTAACGGAAATAAAGCTGAATAAAATCTGAATATTTGAAGAAGAACTAAATGAAAATTATAAATGTTTCCTTTGACAACTAACTGAAATAAGTTTAAGTTGAAGCACTAAAATTACTAACCGGAAATAAATAAAAACCTAAAACTGAATAAAAAGGAATTAAATCTCAATTAAAAACAAAAGCACATAACAGATTAAATAAAAATTAAACTAAAATTAAAGTAAAAACTGAAAATATAAAAAATAATTCAAAATATGAATAAAAGCTATAACAGTATATAAATAATGCACTGTTTGCCTACAAAAAACTCAGAGAATGAATCAGTGATTTCCTAAATCGAAAACGATTTCCAAGCGCTACATACGAGAGCTGCGTGCGCAACAGAATTTCTCAAAAAACGGCACCGTATAGTGTTTAGTCACACTAAACCGCAACTGAGCTACTAAAAAAAATGTAGTCAAGTTACTAGCGTCTCTTAATTGGTTATTCCAAAGCGGTCTGTAATCTTCATGAGACCTCATTGACATTCCTTCATTTCCATCACAAGACCTCCGTCCGCCTCTGAACACCCTGTTGTGCTGTAATCCGTCAAACTGGCCCGATACATGCAAAATCCCAGGATTAGTGTAATCTGGGGAGAAAGTCCACCTGTTCGACCCGTCAGAGCCGTAGATCTCCAAGACACTGTTGATCTCCACTGTTGGCCCACAGGACTTGTACATATGTAAATATGTACAGTCAAACACATACATCAACACTGCACTCTTTGATTCTGTTCTCCGCCCACTGTCCGGCGCAGCCAATCACGTCTCACGCTGGGATTCTCTGTCCGCCCACACGGCTCTCAGCATTCCACACTCCACCCACCATCCGTTCCTTCACACACAAACACAGGCAGCATCCCAGTTCACATACTATCTGTCCTCAATAGTATTCAAAATTAGAATTAGTGTCAGAAATCGTAGTATTCCAAAGGTACCCGGATGGTCTACTATTTCCGGTTAGAATTGCACGAGGATTCAATTAGAACTACAAACATGGCGGATGGTGCAAGACCGATGGTTAAGTAGAGAGTAGAGTTGTCAAAAGTACAGACTTCGGTACCAAGTCGATACTGAAATTTTAAAAATGTGACAATCCTAGCATTTCCCCCTAGTATTTTGAGTGCTGTTGAGCGGATTCTTAAATGCCTCTGATTGGCCATTGTGTTAATGCACTCAACAGATATGTCTGTGATTGGCTACAATGATCAACGCTTCAAAAACATGTTGTAAATAGACATCTTTGACGCTCTTCACTGAGCGCTTACACGGATACACATGGGAGTGTTTGAAAACAGGTATTTAAATGCCTGCTTTCAAACGCTCGGTGAAGAGCGTCAAAGATGTCTATTTACAACATGTTTTTGAAGCGTTGATCTTTGTAGCCAATCACAGACATATCTGTTGAGTGCATGAACACAATGGCCAATCAGAGGTGTTTAAGTTAGTCAGAATCCACTCAACAGCGCTCAAAATGCTAGGGGGAAATGCTGGTATTGTCACATTTTTAAATATTTGCCCCTTTCACAAAATGTAATATAAGTCTCTGGTGTCCCCAGAATGTGTCTGTGAAGTTTCAGCTCAAAATACCCCACAGATCATTTATTATAGCTTGTCAAATTTGCCCCTATTTGGGTGTGAGCAAAAACACGCCGTTTTTGTGTGTGTCCCTTTAAATGCAAATGAGCTGCTGCTCCCGGCCCCTTTCCAGAAGAGGGCGGAGCTTTAACAGCTCACGCTTTGGTTGCTCAACAACAACAAAGCTGGAGAATCTCACGCAGCCAAAATGAGGATTGTCAGTAACGGTGTTCAGCCTTACATTGTTCAAACCGGAGTCGACACTGATGGAGAGACTCAGGAAGAAGTTACAACTTTTAGAATGAAACTGGACGTTTCTGAATGGTTAGTGGATAAATTTATGTAGTTGCTGTGGAGTTGATTCAACTCATCGACTAGCATGTGCCGTCATGTTAATCTTTTGTGCAAATCCAGCGTTAAATTGACCCTCGTTTGTGAAGCAGTCCGGCGTAAAATGACGGCATGTCAACAACACTCTACTACAACAACTCTTCCTCTTCTCTAAAGCAGCCCAACATGGCCTCACCCCCTTTGTTGTGTGTTCTCAGGGGCGGGGTTTATGTAAATTTTAGGGTTTGTGATGTCACCAACCCAGGAAGAAGCTTGTTGTAGTCCCTACCAGCCGTTTGTTGTAGTCCTTGTGTTTACAATTATTCATGTGATCATAAAATGCATTATAAGGTGCATTACAAGGCATAATTAATGCATTAAAAATACTTTTATAATGCATTATATATCTTTCCCATCAGCAAAGCGGTACACAAAACATACGACGTGCGGTGTAAGTATGTGAACTGGGACACTGGAAATCAAGTAAATATTGATTATAGAATCAGATATCAGCCGTCGGCACACCATGACAGATCCTCATGTTTGATTTGTTTGAGAATCTCTAATTTCATGAAACAACTCAACCAAGAAGCTTCGCAGGGTTTGGGTGGTCTGTAGTTCAGCTGTGTGTGTGTGTGTGTGTGTGTGTGTGGTTCACAACACAAAATCAATGTGATACGACACAGTTTGAAACACTTGATGAGCAATTGAATCACACACACACACACACTTCTCTAACCTTCAGTTTTCTTTCTAACTTTCCTGCTTCATCATGAATGGCGCCTCTATTCCTGCACTAATGCAGCTTTAAACAGAGAGAGAAGGACAGAATGACAAGAAAAATAAACATGAAGGCTAGAAACACACTTTACTCAAGTACACACTGCAAGAAACACAATGCAATAACAAACAGGCTTGTGTTCCTGCACCCATGTAGAGTGTGTGTTCAGGACTTAGACTGAGAAGCAAAAGTGTTTGCGTGAGTTGTATGACTGAGGCATTTCCTCTGGGTCTGTGACAGTGAGCACTACGGTGTGAAAACGCTCATCAGGGCCTCAAGAAACCAAGAGCATCACCTTTCCAACCACTCGACTCTCTATAAATACAAGTGCACTTCAACTCACACCTAAATATAGACAAGCAACAACTGGCTTATGTGTGAGACAGACAGAGACAATTCACATTTCCTCTAAAGAAACATGTTGTGGGCCAGAAAAAAAATGGCACTTTAAACCTCAAGTCAGGAACCAGTAACATCAGCGAACACAAGAACTAATGCAAAACAAAAGGCAGTCACTCCTAATATAATCAATGCAACGTCAAGCATCTAATGTGAGTTTTCTTAACTAATGTTAACAAATGAAACCTTACTGTAAAGTGTTACCAATTAAATTAGTGCATTTACATGTGTGATAACTCAATTTTATTATACTATTTTAATATATATAATAAATTATATTTATATTATTTTATTTATTATAATTGTGTATTATATTTTTAAAATTTATATAATAATTTATTTATTATAATCTTATTAAAATGTTTTTAAATAACTGAGACCATCCCATCAAAATTTGCGATGCAATAAAGACTTTAACCATGTTATCAAAACGCTTAAATCTAAATACATGGTGATGAGAAAAATATGACAATGGAAGAAAATGTTTGCGTTTCCTTGAGAAACTTAGCGTTCACTCGCAAAGAAATATATATATTTATAATGTAATAAATATAATTTTCCTCCCATCTCATATTTTTTCATCACCATGTCCCTTTAGGCTCTGCGTCGGTTCTGAAAGATTCACTGATCCGGCCACCAAACCGCAACTCCAGCATCGTTTCAGAGGAACACACCAAGAACGATATCTATAACGATAACTATGTATGTGTCCACACCAGCGGCAATAAAGTTCAGTTTTGCCATCTGCCTCTTTAAATGCTTGAGCTCTTTAAAAAAGTATGGATTCTGATTGGCTGTCAATGTTTTTAATAATCAAAAAAAAAAAAAAAAAAAACGCTCTAAAAATTATACCAACGATATCCTATCTTATAATTATTAAAACTTTATAATTATTGTTATAGTTATGAACTTTGCTATTTTCTTTAGAGTTTAAGTGATTATTAAAACTTTTTAGTTATCGTTATTGTTATAGTTGTGGTTGGAATTTGCTTTTCTCAGAGTTATAACGATTATTAAAACTATAGTTAGAGTTATCGTTATAGTTGGCCTTCGCTATTCTCTTAGTTATAACGATTATTAAAACTTTATAGTTATAGTTATCGTTAAAGTTGTGGTTGAACTTCGCTATTCTCTTAAGAGTTATAACGATTATTAAAACTTTATAGTTAAAATTATTGTTATAGTTGTGGTGTGGACTTCGCAATTTTCGTAGAGTTAGAGCGATTATTAAAACTATGGTTATAGTTATAGTCGTGGTGTGAGCTCTGCTACTAGTTAGAGCGATTATTAAAACTTTATAAATTAGCTTATAGTTATCATTATAGCTGTAGTATGAACTTCACTATTCTCTTAAAGTTTAAAGCGATTATTAAAATTTTATAGTTATAGTTATTGCGAACAAACCTTAAGTGTAGTTTACAGTGACATATAACATACAGAACCAGACGTAATTCTAAAGACAGAGAAGTCTCTTATCTCACCCGTCGTCTTCCACAAGCTCGAACGCTCGACCCATGCCGAACATGGACTGCGCCAGCGCGAGGGCAGACGGTGTCTGGATGGGCGTCAGTCCAGGATGGAAGGGACTGTCCCGACCCAGATGCGGTCCGGGCGATGCCGGCTGTGAGCGGGTGGTCCGTAGCTGTGAAAAGAAAATGACATTGGGTTAAAAATAGATGGATAAATCTCACTGGAAAATATAGACGAGTGTACAAGCAATCACCTTGCCAACGGCATCCATGTCGAGGCGCAGCGGGGCGGGTATGTTGCGTATACGGGGTGTGTTCGGCAAGTGTGGTGACGTGATTGGCTGCGTGTCGAGCGAGGGTGAGGGTGGGCCGCTGTGGGCGGAGTCTGTCCGGCATTGGCTGAGCAAGTAAGTGGTGCCCTGTGAGTGTACCATATGACCTGTGTGCACCCCCAATGGCTTCAGTCTGGCTCCGCCCACCGCGCCTTCGGCTCCGCCCAGCCCCACAGTCTCTAAGGACTCCAGCGAGTGGGCGTGTCTCATGCTGTCAATCACACGGCGGAGGCCTCGCTCCTCGACCTCCCTCTCCATCACATCCACGCAAGTCCACCGGCCGCGTTTGTACGGCTCGCCCGGTCCCTGGTCCAAACGTACCACGCGAAACCGCGAAGCCCCGCCGGCGTCCAGCGAACTCTGCTTCCTGGCCGTGACGGGCGTGTTCGGCTGACTGGAGCTTTGTTGGATCTGGAGGGCGGGGCTATGACGCAGTAACGGGCCATTGGATGTAATTTGAGTGGGCGATGCAGTCTGACTTCCAGGGGACCGCCCGTGGGCGGGAGTTCTGGCAGAAGGGGGCGTGGCTCTTTGAGCCCCAGGGCTGAGGAGCTCCGTCGGATGGTTTTCTCCAGAACCCTGATTGTAGTCCGAAGTAACGCTGGTGATTTGAAAACCGCTCCGTTTCCTTCCACCACTCATTCTGGACAGAGCGTGTGAGAGCGGTATGACGTTATGCTTAAGAGCTCCAAGCCCGATCCTTGTTCATTATTTCACACTCTGGCAGGAAAAGAAAAAGCGAAAAAAGAGTGAAAGAATCTCCTTAAGAAACGGATATCCTAACCATTCCAAAGCAACACTGGTTTACTCTCACTCAGTCTCTAGGGTGGATCTGGATCAGATAAACCATATTCTCTGTCCTCAGGTGAACTCACAGGTACGTGGTAAAACTCAAAAGTAAAATAAATCACATTTATTCCATTGCGCTTGGCACTCGATCCTCCTTCTCCCTGCGGCTGTGTGGAGTATTTCGACTACAGCCAGTACAGTAACAAGAGCAGTTTCTCTGCCCAGCAGTTGCGCAAGTCTCGGCTCTGATGGCTGTTTCCTCTGGCAGTTGTGCAGTATGTGCGTTCACAGCTCAGGACACAATAAAGAGACTTATAATCACCATGCATGCACAGATTTGATTATTTCAAGATCAAACAGCCTATCCAAAAGATGTTAACAAAATAAATACCATAATTAGGGCGTTTTAGATGGTTTCCTCTTGCAGCTTAACGCCTGAGCGTGTCAGGGCTTTTTTTTTTTTTTTTTTTTTTTTTAGGTCTGCAGGACTAGTTTAGTGACTACAAAAACAAGAAGTTCTGTTTCCGTCAACGTTGTGCTACCGTCTGCGTAGAACTGGTGACAAGACAACTTTAAAAGAACCTGCAAAGAATCAAACTCAATCACAATGTCTGGAGTTTCAGTTCTGACTGCTCATTTGATTCAAATTAAAAGTGGATCTTGCTTTTAACTTAAAATTGAAACTGAAGCAAGTTGAAAAGATCAAACACACAACTTTAAGAGTCAAGCTTGAATACAATCAAACTCTAAATGTAACAGTTCTGGCTGTGCATTTGATTCAAATTAGAAATGATCACGCTTTTGACTTCAAATTAAAACTAGAGCAAGTTTGGAAGCTCAAAACGCTCAGCAACTTTAAGAGTAAAACTGGAGCAAGTGGAAAAGATCAAACACACAACTTTAAGAGTCAAGCTTGAATATAAACAAACTCTAAATGTAACAGTTCTGGCTGTGCATTTGATTCAAATTAGAAATGATCACGCTTTTGACTTCAAATTAAAACTAGAGCAAGTTTGGAAGCTCAAAACGCTCAGCAACTTTAAGAGTAAAACTGGAGCAGGTGGAAAAGATCAAACACACAACTTTAAGAGTCAAGCTTGAATATAAACAAACTCTAAATGTAACAGTTCTGGCTGTGCATTTGATTCAAATTAGAATCAAATTAGAATCGGTTTTGACTTTAAATTAAAACTAGAGCAAGTGTGGAAGCTCAAAACGCTCAGTAACTTTAAGAGTAAAACTTGAATAGAAAATTCAAAACGTTAAATGTTACAGTTCTGATATTCAGAAATTAGAAATGAACCCATGCGTTTAACCAAGAGGAAAAGTTCGAAACACTTTAAAGAGTAGAACCTGCAATAAATCAAACTCGATCACAATCAAATGTGGAATTACAGTTTCATTTGATTCAAATTAAAAGTGTATCATGCATTTAACTTAAAATTAAAACTAGCTTAAACATTCACCAACTTTCAGAAAAAAAAACGTATATAGAAAATCGAAAACTCGTATTTGATTCGAATTATCACGCTTTTAAACTGTAAATTAAAACCGGAGCAAGTTCAGCAATTTTGTGTAAAAGCTCAAACACACTCTGCAACTTTTAAGAGTAAAACTTCGAATCAAACTATAAACATCTACCAATTTGATTTAAAGGTGGATCGAGCTTTTAATCGTTAATTACAACTAGATGCAGAACGTCCAATATTCCGCACATCAAAACTCAGCAACTTTAAGAGTAAAACTTGCACATAATCAAACTATAAATACAACAGTTCGGGCTGCATGGGGTTGATTCGAATTAAAACTGGAATGAGATTTGATTTCACTGAGTTCACGCAGAAATGACGTCACAGAACGCGCACGTACACGCACGCTCCTCTGTCCCCTTAAGCAAATACCCGCATACGTGCGCACAGAAATAGAAGCATTGCACAACACTTTTGCAGCCCGAAACCTGACGTTTAATTACACCAAACTAACCCGCATCAGGGTAATATAAGACACGAATCAGTGCGTTTCTGTCAAAAATGAAACACTACATCAAAGGAAAGCTGTGCAGAAGAGATTACTGGATCTGGATTGAACCTGAGCCCAATAGAAATGTGAATTAGGACCAAAGCTGAGCCCGAAGCATTCTGTAATCCCATGAAGAAGTCAAGTTGTACAGTCACAGATTGTGTGAACTTCAACACACTAAAGACAGCTCACATGTTGCGTCCACACCTAAAATCCCTGGAGGAGGACAAAATATTCCGTTAAACTGAAATCAGTAAGAGAGTTTCAAATAAAATCCCTTAAGAGTCAAGAAGACTGATTCAGATTGATCATCCACACCCGAGGAGTTTGTTTATTCTCCATCAGTTTGCATCAGATCCACCCCAATAAAGTACGAATCACAAAATCTCCTCAGGATCTCTCGGCTCCGCAGCGACAGTCGCCGAAATCCCGCAGCTTCTGTTCTCTTGTGGAGTTTCTGAGTGGATTTACTTTAAAGCGATACTAATGAACTCAGATTTACAGATTAATTCTCCTCCAACGAAACTGTTGACAACTTTCCATCACCCGGAAGTTCCGCCTCCGTTCCTGCAACATAACCCTACTATGGCGAAGCCGTTGCTCATGAATATTAATTAGGACTCAACCAATCAGCGACATATTTAAAATTCATGAGATAAGCCTTCGCTTTAGTACGATTCGTAATTTCGACAGACTCGCGGACACTTTACTTATATTATTAATCAGGAGAATTTAACGTTAGCCAAAGCACAGACCTTTAAACTTTATAAAAATATAACTTTAGCTTGTCGATGTAAGTCTCAAAATACGTTTTGATCGGTGATCAAAATAAAATGAAATCAAGTTGAGGAGATGCAGGTTCACATTGCCACCTACCGACTATTTCAAGTAAGTTTTTCATGATGTAGAAGAAATAAATACAAAAATCTTAAAATATTAAACAGATACTACTATAAAAAGTACCAGTTTATTTATTTTCCTATTTTCGTACACCAATATATATTCCCAGTCAATTAATTCACATTTTCCTGATTAAAAACAAACGTAACCCACTAAACCAAATGAGAAAAACCTGATGTAGAAGTGTTAATAAACATTATAAAACAGATATCTTTCAACCTGTTAACACAGTTAGCAAAATAAAGCAACAGTTATGACATGAAAACACCTGTTCACCATCTGACTGCGCAACTCCCAAAGTGCATCACGATTTTGTTTGCAAAACCACGTTCTGTTCTGTCAGGACTACATTTAATTGGAAGGATGCTTAAAACATTTTAATAAAAATGATATCCTTAATATATTGAGTATGTAGTAACCATTTAATAATAGTAATATATAGTCATTTCTGTGTTACATTGCTATATGTTCACTGTACAACAAAACCCTTCTTACCTTATTGTTTAACTATAGCAAGTATGGTAGTTAATATAAATCACTCTAGAATATATTTAATGTTTACACTCTCTCCAAAATGCATTTACTTACACGTGTTGTAGACATTTAAAAATCGACCATTAACATGCAAAAATTTGTTCAAATCTGGACGAATCCTGATGAAACCACAAACGGTGGAACAAAATCAGTCGTGATCTTGATCCGTGACAGATTTTTTAGAGTTAGTATTTTCTCTTTGTAGTGTAACTTTAGTTCCTTGCATCATCAGCTTTGATAATTTAACACCATTAAACACACAAAACAGAGGTCAAATGAAGTTGAGGTGTTTGTCTTCTGGGATGCCGTAGTTTTTCTTATTCTCTTCAAACAATTGCGTCAGACCCTACAAACACAGAAACACACAGGAAATAGAGTGTTGAAACAAACCGGAAAGGAAAGATTGTAAAATCATTATATTGCAGCTGTTGGAATGTGCGTTTTATTCACCTTCATGTAGAGAGAGTGAAGAGCGTCAATGTCGTCTTTATTGGGAGACGGATTCTGAGTTACAGGAATGGGGTGTCCGACTGCAGACAGACAAAGTTATAATCATCAGACAGTAACTGAAACCTTTTGCTCGTGTATATGCTGCGTCCACACAGACATTATAACGTCATACTGACCTGGACGCATTAATAATCTTAATCATGCAGCCGCAGAGGTGTTTGTGTGTGTGTACGTACCCACAGTGTGTATGGGTTTCCTGTACGGCAGCAACCCAAAGCTGTACTGGAAAACACCTCTGGCATGAAAGAGAGGCATGGCCACGCCCATAATCCTCTGGAGGCGGTCCTGCATGCGGCGGAGGGCGGAGCCAGTGGGGTTCTCCATCTGGTCAAAGAGTTCATTCTCTCCAAACGAGAAGACAGGAACTAGCCACGCTCTACACAGAAAAAACAGTGTATAGTGATCAAACCCAGGAGAACGTCTCTTACACACACACACACACACACACACACACATTTTTACTTTCTCAGAAAAACTCATTCTGTATGATTTATAAGCCTTTTGAAAAATGGGGACATGGGGTAATGTCCTCATAAGTCACCCTCTCCTTGTAATACCTATGTCATACCCATGTCATTATACAAATTTGTGTCCTGATATGTCACAAAAACGCGCACACATGCTCATACCCGTGTTTGAGGGCGAGTTTAATGAAGCCTTTGCGCTGCAGCAGCTGAAGCGTTACGGCTCCTGGTCGCGCATCCAGAGACTCCGGAGCTCCGCCCACTGCGATTACGGCCGCGTGACCTCCGCCTGGACGACTCAACAGGTAACTCGCACTGGCTTTCTCACTCGACACCAGCCCTGCAGAGGTCAGAGATCAAAGGTCAGGGTCAAACACTGACTGAAGTCACTGTGAAATGATTCAGTTGCACCTTTACTCTTTGGACAAACTTGATTAACGAATACAAACCCGCCCATCAACAACAAACTGAACAAATGTTCGTATATTCGATATATTTCCATCTAAAGATGCAAATTAAACTTGTATAAAAAATTTGAATATCACATAAAACTTCTGCGAATAAAGCACTGTTTTATTACAAAAAAACCTGAATAAAAGAGGAACGTCAGTAGCCGTTTCCATCTAAAGTTGCGAATGAAAATTTCGTGAAAAATTGTAATATATCGCATAAAATATTTGTGAAAAAAGCAACTTTTCATCAAAAAAACTGAATGAACAAGGACATCATTAACCGTTTCCATCTAAATATGAGAATTAAAACTTACAAAAAATTTGAATACCACATAAAACTTTTGCGAATAAAGCACCGTTTCATCACAAAAAAATCTATACGAACGAGGCATATCAGTAGCTGTTTCATCTAAATTTGCGAATGAAACTTTTGTGAAAAATTGTAATATATCGCATAAAACATTTGCGAATAAAGCACCAAATAAAGTTTTAATCACAAACTAAATGAACGAGGAATGTCAGTAACTGTTTCCATCCAAATTTGCGAATAAAACTTTTGCGAAAAATTGTAATATCGCATAAAATATTTGCGAAAAAGCATCTTTTTTATTACAAACTGAACAAACAAGGACATCATTAGCTATGTTTCCATCTAAATATGAGAATTAAACGTACAAAAAAATTAGAATATTACAAAGATTTTGCAAATAAAGCACAGTTTCATCACAAACAAACTGAAAGAACGAGGCATGTCAGTAGCTGCTTCCATTTAAAGTTGCGAATTAAACTTGTACGAAAAATTTGAATGTCGCATAAAATATTTGCGAATAAAGCAGCGTTTCATCACAAACAAACTGAATGAATGAGGCATATGATTAGCTATATTTCCATCTAAAGTTGCGAATTAAACTTGTATGAAAAATTTAAATATCGCATAAAACATTTGCGAATAAAGCACCTTTTCATCACAAACTGAATAAAGTTGCGAATTAAACTTGTACGAAAAATTGGAATATCGCAAAAAACATTTGCGACAGTTCACAAACAAACTGAACGAACAAGTATGTCATTAGCTAAGTTTCCATCTAAAGTTGTGAATTAAACTTTGTGGCAGAAATGGAAAACTACATTGACCAAAATGCAATGCGGTACAGTCCGATAAGATGGCAGGAAGTGCAAAAAAATTGGAATATTGCATAAAAATTAGCGAAATAAAGCATCGTTTCATCACAAACAAAGTGAACGAACTAGGCATGACATCAGCTGTTTCCATCCAAAGTTAAACTTTTGTGAAAAATTTCAGTATCGCATAAAACTTTTGCATATAAAGGAGGAATTTATACAGTGAATGTGTTTCCGTTGTACTTTATGCGCATGTTTTCTTATCGAATAAAAAAAAATTATCCACCTCACCTGAGCGCATAAGATTTTTATGCTTCTTTGCATTTCTATCCAGCGTTTTTTACTCTATATCCAAACATTTGCATAAAATACGGCTAGATGGAAACAGCTATTCTGAACAAAAACGAAGCATGAACGCACTGAGCAAAAGCAGACGTGCCGCTCGTTCTGTTTGGTGTACGAATCTTCCCAGTTTATCAACTATGAGAGAGTGAGGTGAACGAGGAGGAGCAGAAAGTGAACAAATCGTAATGAGCAAGATTTTGTGTCATCTGAGTCGGTTTCATTGATTTACACAATCAACCCGTGACACTGTTTCTGTGTGAAAGAGTGTTTTACATCAATCTGTTGCATCACTGACCCTCAGCTGAAGAAACACCATCAAACTGGGTAAACGAGACTCAACTCACAGCGACTGCACACAACTGAGAATTATGCTTTTATATTCATTTTTCAATTATTGTTGCATAAATAAAACAAGTTACACCAGTAAATAAGCACATTTAACCTCACAAATTGGTGTGTTTTTTTCTGTATTTCTCATTCTCAAAAAAAGCACTCTTTTTAAACAGTATTACAGAAAAAATAAATATGAATGCAATGCTTTTTTCCCTTTGAAACAGCAAAAATGAATGGGAGTACAACAAATTCACAACAATTTAAAATATATATTATCTTATTATTTGGAGAAATTAGACTTTTTACTAATACAGTAATAAGATTGTGCTTATTTGAAATATTTTGAATTAATATATTGGTAAAACTTTACATTAAAGTCTGATTTGTTAACATTAGTTAAAGCATTAGTTAACGAACTAACTGAGTAATATATATTTTTACTCAGTTTACTTATTTTTTTAAAGTTAACACATTTTTAGAAAATGTATTAACTTTGTTAAAGTTAGATAATAAAATTGTTCATGTTAGTTCACGCTGCATTAACTAATGTAGAAATTAACATTTAACTAAGATTAATAAATGCTGTAGAAGTATTGTTTGTTGTTAGTTCATCTTAACTAATATAGTTAACTAATGTTAACAAACGAAGCCTTATTGTAAAGTGTTACCGATATATTTTTATAAAAATCATGACAAGAAATGGGTAGAAAAAACAATAAAACAATTTACAAAAACACATACAAAAGTTTTTTTTTTTAAAGATTATCTTTGATTAAAACTAAATTTGACCTCAATTCATTAAAAAAAATATTGTAATAATAAAAAATGTCCTTGAGGAGTTGAAAGACCCTTAAAAACCCTCAAAAAAAATAATAATTAAACAATTAAAAATAGACTTGCGCTTTATATATATTCTTTTGATTTTCTAGCATAAAATCATGGCATTAAACATTATTAATAAAGTGGATTAACTTTGACGGCCCTAATTTCTTTATTTTAATTATTTTTGCCGACTGCAAAATCTCCATGAAAACTAACACTTTACAATACAGTTTCATTTGTTCACTTAACATGAACTAACAACGAAAAATACAAAATACAGCATTTATTAATCTTAGTTAATGTTGATTTCTACATTATACATCTATATTTTTAAAATCAAAAGTTGTATCTGTTAATATTAGTTAACTAACATAAAAATATATACTTTTATTATCTAACTTTAACAAAGATTAATAAATGCTGTAAAATGTATATATCGCTCATAGTTAGTTCATCATATATTAACTAATGAGATCTTATCATAAAGTGTTCCCAAAGGAACAAACGAACACTCATTCTGACAAAAGCACGTCTGCTCATCGTTCCAGAGAAACTCTGTGTGACTGACTGACTGTGTCACCTACTTGGTTCTAGTTCAGACATTTCCACACAACACTTTCACAACATCTCATTACACAACAAGGATAAACATCAAGGGCAAACACACACACACGTACTATAGAGTAAACACACACACCTCCACACATGATGTATTCCCTGAAGAAGGGAACTCTGAACCAGAAGGGAAGCATTAGCAGGTACGGCGTGAGTCCCGGGAACATCTGAGAGAATCCGGACGATTCCGTGCAGAAATTCCCAAATCCACCGGCCACCAGCACACCGTGAGGATGAAACCCGAACAGATAATTATGACGAGGGTCCAGATCCACTGTTTTTATCAACTAGAGAGACAAAGAAACAAACAATGAGATACTCTTAAACAAATGTCACAAAAATTTAAGTTCCTGTGAGATTTTGTTTAGGCGCAGTATCAAAAACAGCCACCAGGCGACAAACACAGTATTGAAATTGTTTTGTTGTGTGTCACAAAGTAATACATTTCAGTCACAAAATCATGAAACACAGTCGCCGCATATCTCAGTCTCAGACCTTTCCAACAATATGGGTTTAGTCAAGATTAAAAAATTTTTTAGACTAATGAATAAAATAATGCAGTAAATTATGCAAAATGTGAAACACGACACTGCCCACTAGGGGGAGGAGCCAAACAAATGATGCCTAATTTTTGATGATTACTGAAACATGCGAGAGGGGGAGAAAAAAAATAAAAAAATGCTCGTATAAACTCACTGTGATGGGGAAATAGTCCCGAAAATACGTCCACACGCGCCAACTTCTGACCCATTGTGACCTCCGACCTCCACTTGAGGGCGTGTCCCTGTCCAGATACAGCCAACCAGCGTAAAGCGCTCCCAGAATCCACCAATCACTGACACACAAGAGCACAAACAGTGCCAGACAGACCTGAGCTGGAGAGAGAGACACACACGTGTGTTTATGATTTATTACAGCAGTACAGTGACTGAACTCTACAGCGATGTGTGTTTGTACTCATGTCAAACAGTTCAGACACACACGCTGTGTTACTAATTTTGTTGTGGACCGACTGACCGCTGGTGCTTTAATGGTTTGTGACTCAAAGGTTCCAGGTTCAGTTCTGATGCACAAACATGAAAAATGTTTGGATGAATATTTCTATCCCTGCGTTCAAGGTCAGGTGAATTTCACAAAAAACTATCAAGAAGTCTGGCCTGTGTTTCGCCCTAATTCAATAAGATGAAACTTTTTTTTTTTTGCATTGTGAAGTTATTATGTCTACTGTAATATGAAAAAAATCTCATTTATAGTTGCTTAAATCATTCTTAAGACGGTTAAGATTTACACCAGTATTTCATGACAAATAAGCACATTTAACCTCACAAATAATCAATAATGTAATTAAGACATTTACGTTTTTGTTTGTTTGTTTCTGTATTTATTAATAAAGCAGTATTACAAAAAAAATTATATATTGTTTTCATATTGTCTACTGTAATATGCAAAAATATAATTTTAACTTAATTTATTTAACCTTTTTAACTTAATTGACTAGTTGTCATAAAAAAAGTTCATGCAAAAACTTGTATTAAACAGCCAGTGTTTTCTTTAGGCAATATAAAATTATACATTTATTCTTTTGATTTTGGTATAAAATATGACGCTTCTGCTTAAGATTCACCATTTTTAGAAAGAGAATGTCTATTTCTACAAATATCCACTTTAAAATAATATTTTTTCTTTTGCATTGTGACATTATTTTCATGACAATCTCATTTGCATTACTGTAATGTGAAAAAAAAATAAGTCGCGTGCATAATACAACGGTGAATATCATGGTTAAGTCACGTGTTAAAGCGAAAACGTGTCTTAAAAATAAAATTAAACATTTTTCTTTTGAATTCGGGATGAAATACGACACTGCTGCTTATTTTTATTCACAAAAATCCACTTTTAAATAATCGTTTTTATATATAAAATCATGACTGAAGCTTTTGCTTCAACTTGTGTCTTCGCAGATCATTTCAGCATCATTTTATAACATATATTATAATAAGGACATTTATGACGATCTGACAGACACTCACCTAACGCCAAGAAGCTGAAGACCCACTGCACAACTGCAGCTGTCTGCAGGCGCCTGCGCAGAGGAACATGCAGAGGAGCGAACTCAATCTTCATCTCTGAGGAAGAGGAGCTCTACACACACACACACACACACTCACTCACACACAAACTCTCTCACGAAGTCAAAAACACCTCATGCACACAGATTCAACCGTCATCAACTACACATCCAAACATCAGCTCTCAAAAGTTGCTTTTTCTTCATCGAAAACTATTTTTCTTGTATTACTCAGGTAAGCGAATGGGCGTCCGGTTGATCTGAATGAGATTTCACACTTTGTAAAACTTTATAAAGCTCGATCCTAAACTCTTCTCCCGTGTTTCTGTTCCGCGTGTCTCTCTCAGCGAGCGCACAACTCCCAAATATCCAGTGACGTAGGCGACCCAGCCCTCCAACTCTGGGCCAATCAGATCGCTCGGATGACACAAGGAAATGCGCGTGCGTGAGCCTTCTCGGCGCTTTCCTCGTGCGCTCGGGAGAGGGCGGGCGCGCTCACAAAGTTTGTTCAGATAAAGTTATAATAACACCATCGACATTTGCACTGTAATTATAGTCATAATTTATATTTATATTTATATTATAGTGAAACCGAACTGATAACATATTAAATGAATAAAATATAAAGATTTTTTTTTTATTTAAATTGTAACGAACCCTGTAGCCTATTCAAGGAAGAAAATGTTCAGAATTAAATAAAGTAGCCAAACTAAGGACTTTTGCTAAACGGATGCATAGAAACACCATAAAAAATATAAAATCACTGTTAAAAATAATAATGCCAATCCAGTGTTAGGTCTGAATTTGCTGTTTCATCATAATGAGATCAGAGGTCATCCGTCATTCCCAAGAGACAGACTGACTGTTGCTGAAGTGGGGAAAAGGTTACTGATCCAAAAAACTGTCTATCTATCTATCTATCTATCTATCTATCTGTCTGTCTGTCTGTCTGTCTGTCTATCTATCTGTCTGTCTCTGTCTGTCTGTCTGTCTGTCTGTCTATCTGTCTGTCTATCTATCTATCTATCTATCTATCTATCTATCTATCTGTCTGTCTGTCTGTCTGTCTGTCTATCTATCTATCTGTCTGTCTGTCTGTCTGTCTGTCTGTCTATCTATCTATCTATCTATCTATCTATCTATCTATCTGTCTGTCTGTCTGTCTGTCTATCTATCTGTCTGTCTCTGTCTGTCTATCTATCTATCTGTCTGTCTGTCTGTCTGTCTATCTATCTATCTATCTGTCTGTCTGTCTATCTATCTATCTGTCTATCTGTCTATCTATCTGTCTGTCTGTCTATCTGTCTGTCTATCTATCTATCTGTCTGTCTGTCTATCTACCTATCTATCTGTCTGTCTGTCTGTCTATCTATCTATCTATCTATCTATCTATCTATCTATCTATCTATCTATCTATTTGTCTGTCTGTCTATCTCTCTATCTCTCTATCTGTCTGTTGATGGTATCCAGGGTAATGTCAGCATGCATCCACGGGACGAACCACATCCAACAGGAGTAACTGTCGACTCGGTAGGAAGTTGTCTGAAAGGGACGCCCATGTACTAACCCGGATCGTATCCAAAAAACATAAAACCACAGCTGCCCAACTCACCGCAGAATTACAGTTTTTTTTTTTTTTTACAATTGCTAACAAGCGTTTACCAATACTAGAGTACTTTTTCTAAACTCTTAACACAGCAACACACCTACATCACACAATTAGCCAAATAGTTAATTTTCTGCCCAAAACCACATTTTGTTACATAAATACAAACTCTACATTTCAAAATGCTAAAAACCTTTTTCAACACATACTAACTCTATCAAAACACAGCAAACCTGATTCAAAATCGAGTCGTTCTGTCAAACACTAGCACTAATTTTCTATCCAACATGTATATATAGTCAATCAAAGCCAATGACTGTCAACATACTAACAGTTGATGGCATTACAAAAACTGCATTATTTGTCATGTTTCTGTTCTACCTGCAGAAAATATGAAATCCATAGTTTTTAAAATTCAGTTTCCTTTTACTGCAGTAAAAGTAGAATAAGTCTTTCTACATTTTTGGTTGAGTGTTGAATGTGTGCATTCTTGGCAACATAAGTGAATGAGTCATTACTTTATAGAATGTACAGCTGAAAAAATAGCAGAAGAGAGTAACAGAATTGCTCAGGGCAGCTACTGGGTCCCCTATGCAGAACTTCAGTGTCCCCCTTGGTTGAAATGTCTTTCTGGGGGTGGGGTGGGGTTTTGATGGTGCCCCCATAGAGGGTGGGATGGTGTCCCCTTGGTAGTTAGTGCCCTACGCAGACCACATATTGTGCAGATATGGAACAGTGGTAGTGGAATCATTGTAGTAAAATCATTGTAGTATGAAGCTTTTACTGAAATGAAAACATGAAATTGCTGCTATTGATCGACAACAAATCCAACATACATGGCCATTGGTTATGGAAGCTTTTTTTCTGCTACAGAATAAAAAGTATAAAAGGAAATTGTGACTTTTTATCTCACAATTCTATTTTTTTTATTTTGCACTTGTGAGTTTACATCTCACAATTCTGACTTTGTTTTCTCAGAAGTGTGAGATATAAACTAGGAATTGAGAGAAAAAAGACAAATTACCTTTTTTATTTTATATTCATGGGAGTCAGTATTCATGGACGGGCTGCTGAAGCCAAACCTTTGGTCACTCGTGCCAATTGCAAATGTCGGTTTCATTGGAGCCAACAGTGCAAATCTTGGTCTGTGGCAGTGTGAAACATGTATTCTCTGATGAGTGTGGAGAATCCCCAAAGAGGCTCAACACCCGATTGTTGCTGCCCAGAGTGAAGAACAGGGTGGATCAGTGATGGTTTGGGCTGCGATATTACAGTGCTAGATGGAGCGTCACTGCTGAGAACTACTGAACCATTCTGGAGCACCATGTGACCTAATGCTTCAAACATTGTACCAAAGTCCCTTTCAGGGAAAGTCTGTTCACTCGGCGGCCATATTTGCAATGCCTCCGGGCAGTTATTTTGGGCATCCAAGACAAAGTCCTACCTATTTGAATGGGGGAATCCTGAAATCTCTAAAACTGCTTGGCGACTTCCCAATTAAATTACATATTTCAAATCAGCGACAAAATGTGACATGAACCGTCCCATAAATGATAAAATAGCATTAAAGAGGTCATGAACTGCGTTGTTTTATTGTTTTATAATGTTTCCTGGGGTGCACTTATAATGTTAGTATGCTTTTTACATCCAAAATTGTCATAATTTAGAAATAAAAGGCATTTTTCTAACCCTGATTTTAGCCCTCTGATTTGAACGCTCTGTTTTAAGGGGCGTGTCTGCTGTGAGACTTCAGTGGAAACGCCCACTGCTGTGATTGGCTGACATCTTTGTCTATGAAATAGCTAAGTATTACTCTCTCGAAAACTTTTAGCACGTTTTTACTATTACAGCTCTCAAGGTTAACTAATCGTGAAAAGTGCTGCATTATATTTAGATCGTGGCATGAAAGGTTGCAGTGATGAACATTGTAGCCGATCACAGACGTGAAAGCAGTGATCTCATCATTGAAACTCAATTTCTGCACACTAACGAATGCTTTCATCATATCTAACAGTGCAAACGCGATATAACTAAGAGATTCGTTGAATAAAACGGGAGTTTTGGCGCGAGTCCAGAACTCAGACATTGATAAACTTGCACTGTTTGATTGACAGCTCCAGCGATTGTAAAGGGAGCGTTCTTTGATCGTTCTTTATATAGTTTAATCACCGTTTAAACAACAGATTATTTTCATCCCACTAAGAGAAACAACATGAAGTTGAGCGTTTATTCACTGGTTTGATTTACTGACACACAGGCAAAGAACATCTGACTGTACATGAATCATTAATATCAGATCAGGCATTAATTAACACAGTTACTGACATGTTTTTGCATTACTGTCGAGTCCATATCGTAAAAGTCTGTTTGCAAAGTCTGCACCGAAATGCGATTAATTTATCAAAGAATCCACAGTGAAATGTACCGAATATACCAAAAATAAATAACCATATTCCTAGCATTAGGATCCTTTGAAAGGTAATGTTATTTTAGTCCTGTATCGCTCTTCTCTCCTCCTCATCTCACTAACACACCAGTGGGCGGGGCTAATGTTGCAATGATGAAGTAGGCGTTGATTTCTTCTGCGGAGGCGGAGTTTCACCTATCTATAGGCACATTCCAGGATCAATCATTCGCTGGGTCTGGTGTCAATAAAAGCTTTTATTGGACTAACAAGGAAGTTTTCAGTTCTGAAACTTACAGGATATTCTTACAGTACGATGACCTCTTATATATCAAAAGCTCAAGAAAAAGTTCATTTCTCAATTCATGACCCCTTTTAAAAAAGCTTATTTTTAAGGCTAGACGAGCCAATGTGCATGTGCAGTCCTAAGTGCGAGTCTCAGGTTTCTATAGGAATCGGAGCCTCTAACAGCAGCTACAGTGACGCAATGACTTTATCAATCAATCAGTGATTGGCTCTTTAACTTAGAAGCCATATTGCGCGTTGCAGTTTCACCCATTCATTACTAATAGGAGTGAACCGTCTTTCTATATCTATAGTCTTTGATTGTACCCTTAACGGGGTGCCGTTTAACAGCATGATGATGCACAAATACACACAGCAAGACTGACGACAGAGTGGTTTGATGAACGTGAAAATGAAGTTGAACATTTCCTGCACAGTCACCAGATCTGAGCCACTTTGAAGAAGCAAGTCACAAAACATTTTCCTCCACCTGCAGCATCACATGACCCGGACACTGTTCTGGAAGCGGAACGTCTCAAAATCCTTCACTGAATACATTTTGTGCTAAAGCAATGATAAACGCTTCAGTGCATGTTGGTTTGAATTTTGATGGTTTGATGCTTTCAGCTGTCAATGTTTGACAGGCAGAGAACACTTCTGATTGGCCGCTCAGAGTCTCATTCTGTCACAGACAGGTGTGATTTCTCACTGAAATGTTCTTTTAATCACTTACAGTAGCTTTTAACATTTTGTTCTTTCCTGCAGAGATGTATTTGCTGCTGTTCTATTTATAATAACAATGTTCTGCCCGGTGTCTGCTGCGTCTGAACATGATGTTCCATCATTATTCATGTCAATGAAACCAGAATCAGAAAAACAAACATGGAGACAGACAGACAGACAGACAGAGATGCGCTTTCCTCTTCATGACATGTGGATCAAGATACAATTGATTAGCGAGAATAAATAAACTCCAGCATCACCTGCGTATGACAGACAGACGGGCGGATGCAGAGCCTCTGGACCAGAAGAGGGCGGAGCTTGAAGAGAGGGGAGGGATGCTATTGGCTGCAGAACTGCTGATGGAGTGTGTGTATTTATGTGTGTGTGTGTGTGTGTGATGGGGGAGGGTGGAGGATTTCGAAGCTTCTGTTCCGCAGAAGATGGGGTGGGGTGGGGTGGGGGTGGAGGAGGGGGGCGGGGAGGTTTTACCGGGTGCGCGTGCGCTCAGCGCGTTTTTACCGCAGTATCTCTGGATTAGTGCGCGCGCTGCGGCACTCCGCTCGGTTCACAAACGGTGAAGAGAGAGAAAATCCGCCCGACCGAGCCGCAAAACGAAGCAAAATAAAACAAAACTGCCCGCTCGCATCCATCGGCACGAGCCGTTTCATCGCGTTTATTCTAAGCGGTTATAAACGCAGCGCGCGCCTGAGAATCTACCGGAGACATGGCCAAAGAGGACGACAAGAAGGAATCCGGGGACTGGAAGGAATTCTTCTGGAACCCGCGGACGCACGAGCTGCTCGGTAGAACGGCGAGCAGCTGGGGTGAGTGTCCGCCGGTGTGTGTGTGTGTTATATAAGGCGGTGAACATAACGGGTCGTGTTATTCCGGTGATGCCCTGATGCGCGAGCGCAACCGCCGGTATTTCATTCATTTCAATCGTTTTACCGGAACGTGTTGCGCAATGCGTCTGCTGGGCAGCCGTGTGTGTGTGTGTGTGTGTGAATGCAGCAGGCCCTAATGTATTAAAGGACAATCTGACGATGCTGCTGCTGCTGTTGCGCGCTCTCGGATGGGTGCGCGCGCTCCTCCGTGTACGTTAAAGGTCAACGGGTGCAATGAGATTATGTGTTATAGCGAGGAAGCATCGGTCTCCGTGCGATCGTCGCTGAACAGATCACACACACCCAATCATTCCGATCGCTAATCGATCAGCGACAGACTGAGCGCGCGCAAGGTTATCGGCGAGTGTCCTCGGCTCGCGCGCGCTCACGTGACGTGACGTGATTTCGCTCATATCCGGAGCAGCATCATCCATCAGCGGTTATATAACGAGAAATGCACACACACATCATGTATATATATGTGTGTATCTTCACTTCTGTCTGCACTGTCTGTCACGAGCTCACATTTGCTTTTGTTTGTGTATGTTATTTAATATGCGTGCGTATGTCATAGTAATGCATGCATTATTAATCACTTTAATGCACATCTGGTAAATGACTTTTAGCTGAGTCACTGAGTGTGTGTTTGTATGTGTGTGTTGCACAAAGAGAGAAATACACACACAAATGACCTGATGTGTCTCTCACAAGCGTTTATAAATAAATTAATATAGTAGCTTGCTCATTTAGTACTGGAAAACCATATTCTCTTTATTTCTCTTCAGTCTAAATTTTAAACGTCTTTCCACTGCAGCACCATCAGTGACAGTAAAACCCAAAATGCAAAAGATATGAGTTCTGTCATATTCCTTCCTATAATATAGACCGAATATGCAAATTTATCATCAGAGTTTGTTTTAAATGTCAGATTTTCCGCACATTTCAATGGATTTTGATGGAAAAGTCGAGCTGGACACACACATCTGGATGCGTTTAGACACATAAAGCTCTTTTAAAATCATATCATCTGTTAATTAATCCACATTCAAAGTAATCAATCAAATTCTGCTAATACAGACCAAATCAAAGGCAGATCAATGTGTGTGTGTTCTTGTTTAACTTACATTGTAAGGAAAAAGATAGTAAAACCTGAAATTTTTGACCTTGTGGGGATATTTTTTGATCCCCATGAGGAAAACAGCTTATAAAGTGATGTTTTCTAAATATATGATGGGCAGGTTTAGGGGTGAGAATATACAGTTTGTACAGTATAAAAATCATTATGTCTATGGAAAGTCCTCATAATTACATGTGAGTGTCATATTATGTCAGATGAGTTCACTGGCCAGCTTTCATATGTGTTGCGGCATCTGATTGGCCAAGAGCATCGATGACATCAGTGGCAGAGCAGCCAGTGAGAGAAGAAGACACTAATCTGACTCCCATCCCCCCACTCAGAAAGAGAGAGACACTGATGGGGCGACATATAAGACAAAGACCTAAAATAAATGCTAGAAAAATGAAAGAGATGAAAGAGAGAGAGAGAGAGATAACAGGACGAGTATAATAGATAGAGAGAGAGAGAGAGAGATTGATAACGCTGTGGTTTTACTGTAAGAGGATTTACTCACTCGCAGTCTGTCCTGACATTTGCTCAGTGATGGACGAATGAGAAACACGCAGATGACACGAAGATGGAGTGAATAGAGGGGAATCTAGGTCACATACACTGCCGACATTATCACAGTTCATCTGAATTATTACACGGCGCTCAGGAATACTTGATTCTGATTGGTCAAGACAGTCAGTGTTTGTTTGTGGTTAGATAGTGGATGGTTAGATAGTGGATGATGCTGGTCATTAATGTGATTTATTACACCTGTAGTTCCTCTGCTGGACACCTGTATCTATCTATCTATCTATCTATCTATCTAATGTTATGTGTTATGAAGAAAAGAGGAATGACGCTGATACTTCTAATGCATTTGCATATTTTACACTTTGTATGTATATTTCCAATAAAAATCTTTACAAAAAAAGAAATGACTATTATTATCTTAACTATTAAGTATCATCATATAGTCAATACTTTTAAATTTGGGTTGTTTTCAACCCAAGGGCTGGGTAAATATAGGACAGAACACATGTTGGGTTAATTTTACCCAGAAAATTGGGTTGTTTTTTTTAACCCAGCATTATGGCTCGATTACTTCATACATGAATTAATGTTTACGTATTAACTTAAATCCTCCTACTCCACACAACCACTGGTTTGATAGTTCCTTTATTTTCATCATATTTTATAGTATAGCATATTTTATATTGTTTTAATACATATTGCCTACATTTAAGCTCGTTATATTAAAAGTAAAAATTAAACATTTAGAAGTAATTCAAGTGTAATCGACCAGTCTCTGTTGTCCTGTTTCCACTGTAACGGTGCTGGATCTCGTGCCGGAGATGACTCGCATTCGGTGGGGGAACTGCTAACTTCAGACCGCCGTCCTGCGTTTCACTCTTAGCTGAAAGATGCTGTGACTGACTCCATAACCTGTCCATAAATAATCAGTGTACAATTCTGAGAACATATTTTAACATCCTAAGTATTTATATTCTGGATCTTTTTGAATAAAATCATAAAATTTTATGCAAGGCATCAGGCGTTTCCATCACGCGAAAAGACAGACTCGACACTCGTTTGGGTGACTCACATCGCGCCCCTGTGTGTTGCTTTGCAGAAAATTAAACGATATACAGAACAATAACGAATTTTTAGATAAAATAAAACGTACACAATCCTGTATTTTACCAAAGACATGCACCAATTTGACGGAGCTGCACTGCTCTCTCCTGAAGAGGGCGCAAAAAGCCCACGATAAATAACTCAACCCCTGGGTAATTATGTCTGATCCAAGATCTGGGTAACACAAAATCTACCCAAACACTGGGTTGTTACGTCTGACCCAGGATCTGGTAACACAAAAACTACCCAAACACTGGGTTGTTATGTCTGACCCAGGATCTGGGTAACACAAAATCTACCCAAACACTGGGTTGTTATGTCTGACCCAGGATCTGGGCAACACAAAAACTACCCAAACACTGGGTTGTTACGTCTGACCCAGGATCTGGGTAACACAAAATCTACCCAAACACTGGGTTGTTACGTCTGACCCAGGATCTGGTAACACAAAAACTACCCAAACACTGGGTTGTTATGTCTGACCCAGGATCTGGGTAACACAAAAACTACCCAAACACTGGGTTGTTACGTCTGACCCAGGATCTGGGTAACACAAAATCTACCCAAACACTGAGTTGTTACGTCTGACCCAGGATCTGGTAACACAAAAACTACCCAAACGCTGGGTTGTTACGTCTGACCCAGGATCTGGGTAACACAAAATCTACCCAAACACTGGGTTGTTACGTCTGACCCAGGATCTGGGTAACACAAAAACTACCCAAACACTGGGTTGTTACGTCTGACCCAGGATCAGAGTAACACAAAATCTACCCAAACACTGGGTTGTTACATCTGACCCAGGATCTGGGTAACACAAAAACTACCCAAACACTGGGTTGTTACGTCTGACCCAGGAACTGAGTAACACAAAATCTACCCAAACACTGGGTTGTTACGTCTGACCCAGGATCAGGGTAACACAAAAACCACCCAAACACTGGGTTGTTACGTCTGACCCAGGATCTGGGTTGTTACGTCTGACCCAGAATCTGAGTAACACAAAATCTACCCAAACGCTGGGTTGTTACGTCTGACCCAGGATCTGGGTAACACAAAAACTACCCAAACGCTGGGTTGTTAAGTCTGACCCAGGATCTGGGTAACACAAAAACTACCCAAACGCTAGGTTGTTACGTCTGACCCAGGATCAGGGTAAAACAAAAACTACCCAAACACTGGGTTGTTACGTCTGACCCAGGATTAGAGAAAACAAAAACTACCTAAACACTGGGTTGTTACGTCTGACCCAGGATCTGGGTAACACAAAAACTACCCAAACACTGGGTTGTTATGTCTGACCCAGGATCTGAGTAACACAATATCTACCCAAACACTGGGTTGTTGCGTCTGACCCAGGATCTGAGTAACACAAAATCTACCCAAACACTGGGTTGTTACGTCTGACCCAGGATCTGAGTAACACAAAATCTACCCAAACACTGGGTTGTTACGTTCGACCCAGGATCAGGGTAACACAAAAACCACCTAAACACTGGGTTGTTACGTCTGACCCAGGATCTGGGTTGTTACGTCTGACCCAGGATCTGAGTAACACAAAATGTACCCAAACGCTGGGTTGTTACGTCTGACTCAGCATCTGGGTAACACAAAAACTACCCAAACGTTGGGTTGTTACGTCTGACCCAGGATCAGGGTAAAACAAAAACTACCCAAACACTGGGTTGTTAGGTCTGACCCAGGATCAGGGTAACACAAAAACAACCCAAACGCTGGGTTGTTACGTCTGACCCAGGATCAGGGTAAAACAAAAACTACCCAAACACTGGGTTGTTACGTCTGACCCAGGATCAGGGTAAAACAAAAACTACCCAAACACTGGGTTGTTATGTCTGACCCAGGATTAGGGTAAAACAAAAACTACCCAAACACTGGGTTGTTACGTCTGACCCAGGATCTGAGTAACACAAAATCTACCCAAACACTGGGTTGTTACGTCTGACCCAGGATCTGAGTAACACAAAATCTACCCAAACACTGGGTTATTACGTCTGACCCAGGATCAGGGTAAAACAAAATCTACCCAAACACTGGGTTGTTACGTCTGGCCCAGGATCTGAGTAACACAAAATGTACCCAAACGCTGGGTTGTTACGTCTGACTCAGCATCTGGGTAACACAAAAACTACCCAAACGTTGGGTTGTTACGTCTGACCCAGGATCAGGGTAAAACAAAAACTACCCAAACACTGGGTTGTTAGGTCTGACCCAGGATCAGGGTAACACAAAAACAACCCAAACGCTGGGTTGTTACGTCTGACCCAGGATCAGGGTAAAACAAAAACTACCCAAACACTGGGTTGTTACGTCTGACCCAGGATCAGGGTAAAACAAAAACTACCCAAACACTGGGTTGTTACGTCTGACCCAGGATCTGAGTAACACAAAATCTACCCAAACACTGGGTTGTTACGTCTGACCCAGGATCTGAGTAACACAAAATCTACCCAAACACTGGGTTATTACGTCTGACCCAGGATCAGGGTAAAACAAAATCTACCCAAACACTGGGTTGTTACGTCTGGCCCAGGATCTGGGTAACACAAAAACTACCCAAACACTGGGTTGTTACGTCTGACCCAGGATCTGGGTAACAAAAACAACCCAAACGCTGGGTTGTTACGTCTGACCCAGGATCAGGGTAAAACAAAAACTACCCAAACACTGGGTTATTACGTCTGACCCAGGATTAGGGTAAAACAAAAACTACCCAAACACTGGGTTGTTACGTCTGACCCAGGATTAGGGTAAAACAAAAACTACCCAAACACTGGGTTGTTACGTCTGAACCAGGATCTGAGTAACACAAAATCTACCCAAACACTGGGTTGTTACGTCTGACCCAGGATCTGAGTAACACAAAATCTACCCAAACACTGGGTTGTTACGTCTGGCCCAGGATCTGGGTAACACAAAAACTACCCAAACACTGGAAAAATAACCCCAAAAAATTACCGAAAAGGCTCAACCCAGGACTTGGGTAGAAAAAATAACCTAAGATTTTTTAGAGTGTAGTTCAGTCATGAAACTCTAGATGGTGCAGGCTGATGGTCCTTTACATGCAAACTGCAAGCAATCGCATCATTACCGCATGACAAAAGCTGATTGGCCTCTGCTGATCCTGCAGCCAATGAGATGCTTGCTGAACATAGTCTGGTTCAGTGTTTGCTGTAATCTCTGAACCCCTCCACCTCCCCAGCTCCACCTGCCTACATCTGCTACTGGATTTATGTCTGTCTATTTATGCAGCAGCAGCATGTCTGTGTATTTATTAGCAGTAGCAAGTCCATACTTACGAATAAAGAAGCGTTTTCATCCCCTGTGTTCAAGAGAACAAAATCGTCACTTCCTGGGAAATTGGCACAAAATATCTGTAATATAAACGGAAGTTGCTGTAATCAGGGAAGAAACTGTGGCTCTTTTTTCCTCCATCATAAATGAGTTTCGTCTCAGAGCGTCAGATGAAACACATAAAACGCTGTCATGTGATCTTTGGATGCTGGTGTTTGGGAACACAATCGTGTGAGACGCTTCTGGAGGGAATTAAACCAAATCATTCTGATGACAGACTTTGACTTAGGCGTTTCAGAACCACCAAACCAACATTTGAGATGCTGTGATGCCATTGGTCCACTGGTTAGTCCTGTTATCCAATCACATCTTTTTTGTGATATCAACTTCAAATTTGGAACACAACTTGGTTAGATGTGCGGCTCTGATTTTCTAGAAGTTTTAGAGTGAAAATCGCCCATTTTCTACATCACAAATATGTGACCAATCCCATCACGTGTGGGCGGGGCTTTTCTCCACTGACTTTCTATGATGTTCAAAGCGTTTCTAAGGATGCTGATTTTCAGAAAGCATCTGTCTGACTCTGAGATGGCGAACGGGAACATGGTTTGTGTAACATTAGCAACACATTATTAGCTGTTTGATATTGTAGTCAAGCAAAAGGCTAATCATATTAATTACCGTTATGTGTCCGACGTTGTAGAAAGTGATACATAAAACACATTACTCTTCCACTTCTTCTTCTGAATCAGTTTCTGGTTCAAACATATATGGCTGAATTAAACCAGTATTTCCATTTGCCATTGTGCAGCGTTTACTACAGTTGAGTGAGTGGATCATGTAGTCTGAGCTGGAGTGATTGAGTGGAGGCAGGGACTAATTTGCATATTCATGAATCCAAGTATACTAAATAAAGCAATATAAATAGTAAACTATAAGTATAATGTCAAGTTCTCTTAAAGAAAACACTACAAGTATACTTGCAGTATAAAACTAAACTAGAAGTTTACTGAGTATACTTCAGTGTACTTTCATAAACTAAAAAATTTGCAAAAGTATTTAACTAAAATATCAGCATACCTATAAGTTCACTTGTAGTACTGACTAGTTGTGTACTCAAAGTTTACTACTGTTTACACTTAAAGTATACTTAAAAGTATACTTTTATACACTAAAACGTGGGCCAATTTAGTCCCAAGTAGTATTGAAATAGTATACTTACAAGTATGCTACTAGTAAATTGATATTGGTATACTTACTACATAAAGTATACTTAAAGTATACTTTTATACACTAAGTAGTATACTTTTATACACTAAGAAGTGGGCCAATTTAGTTCCAAGTATTATTGAAATAGTAAACTTACAAGTATACTACTAGTAAATTGATATTATTATACTTACTACATAGAGTATACTTAAAAGTATACTTTTATACACTAAAAGGTAGGCCAATTTAAAAGCAGTATTTAAATTGTATACTTACAAGTATACTACTAGTACATTGATATTAGTATACTTACTACATAGAGTATACGTAAAACTATACTTTCATACATTTAAATGTAGGCCAATTTAGTCCCAAGTAGTATTGAAATAGTACAATTACAAGTATACTATTAGTGCATTGATTTTAGTATACTTACTACATAGAGTATACTTAAAACTATACTTTCATACACTAAAAAGTGGGCCAATTTTGTCCCAAGTAGTATTGAAATAGTATACTTACAAGTATACTACTAGTAAATTGATATTAGTATACTTACTACATAAAGTATACTTAAAGTGTACTTTTATACATTAAGTAGTATACTTTTATACACTAAGAAGTAGGCCAATTTAGTTCCAAGTATTATTGAAATAGTAAACTTACAAGTATACTACTAGTATTGATATTGATATTAGTATACTTACTACATAGAGTATACTTAAAAGTATACTTTTATACACTAAAAGGTAGGCCAATTTAGAAGCAGTATTTAAATAGTACACTTACAAGTATACTACAAGTACATTGATATTAGTATACTTACTACATAAAGTATACTTAAAACTATACTTTTATACACTAAAAAAGTGGGCCAATTTTGTCCCAAGTAGTATTGAAATAGTACACTTACAAGTACACTACTAGTGCATTGATATTAGAATACTTACTACATAGAGTATACTTAAAAGTATACTTTTATACACTAAGAAGTGGACCAATTTATTCCCAAGTAGTATTTAAATAGTACACTTATAAGTATACTACTAGTAAATGGATATTAGTATACTTACTACATGAAGTATACTTAAAAGTATACTTTTATACACTAAGAAGTGGACCAATTTAGTCCCAAGTAGTATTGAAATAGCACACTTACAAGTATACTACTAGTAAATTGATATTAGGATACTTACTACATAAAGTATACTTAAAAGAACTTAAGCATGCTTAAAATGAATGAAGTATATTTAAAGTATACAGATAAACAGGTTAAATATTTAACGTTTTTGTGCTTGTATACGTGGAGGATTAGAATCAATACGATGAAGTACTGAAATAATAAACGCATGTTCCTCTGTGTGCTGCAGGTCTGATTCTGTTGTTCTACCTGATCTTCTACACGTGTCTGGCTGGCATGTTCTGCCTCACCATGTATGTGATGCTGCTGACGCTGGACGATTATAAGCCCACTTGGCAGGACCGTCTGGCTACACCAGGTACAAATACACAATATAAAGGCATACACAAACAGATACCATCACCTTCACACACACAGTCATGCAACTTTGTGCGTGTGTTTCTAGGCATGATGATTCGGCCAAAAGGAGATGCTCTAGAAATCGTTTATAATGTGGAGAAAACAGAGAGCTGGGACTCATACGTTCAGGCCCTGGACAACTTCCTCGCACGTAAGTCAATAGAGAGACATGATGAAGTAAAATGACAGATAGTCACAGATAGTCTATGAGTGTGTTTTCATCTGGAAGAGCAGAACATGGTGCTCGCAACACCAAGGTCAAGGGTTCGATTCCAAGGTCATGCATGAACTGCTAATAAAAAATACATACATTGCTTTGGGTAAAAGAGTCTGGCACATGGATAAATATAAATACAAATTTGCTCACCTGCAATTTGACACAAAACCAATGTCAAGTATCAAGTGTTTTTAAGAATAATTCACACACAAGTAAAATTAGCTTTTATTTTTATATTTTCAGATTTCATTTTAATTTTAATTTCATTTTTTAGAAATTTTTTATGTGCTTTTGTCATTTTTATTAGTTTTTGTTCTTTTTAAATATTACTATTTAGGTTTAATTTATTATTTCAGTTTTAGTTCTAGTTTTATTTATTTCCAGTTACACTCTAAAAAATAGCTGTAAAAAAATGAAACAAATTTACACGGTAAAATAAAACATTTTTACTGAAACAGTAATATACAGTAAAAACAATGCATTCTGGGTAATATTATTTGTCATTTTCGAGAAAGTAACCTATAGGCTACTTTCTTGAAAACGACAAATATTACCCAGAATGCATTGTTTTACGGTATTTTACTTCTGTATATTACAATGCATTCTGGGTAATATTATTTGTCGTTATTACCCAGAATGCATTGTTTTTACGGTATATCACTGTTTCAATGGAAAACTGTATTTTACTGTTTCGTTAAATTTTACTATTTTACTGTATTTCACTTGTTTCGTTTTTTTACAGCTATTTTTAAAGTGAGCAATTTTAGTGCTTTTTAAACATTTAACCTTTTAAACATTTTATTTTATTTCAGCTTTATTTCAATAAACAAATTTTTAATAGTCTTAGTTAACAGTAATTTGCTTTTTTATGTTATATTTTCTGTTTTTGTTTTAATTTTAGTTTAGTTTTTAGTCATGTTATGTGCTTTTGTCTTTTTTATTAGTTTTTGTTTCTTTTTATAAATATTACTATTTAGGTTTAATTCATGTTTATTTAAGTTTTCGTTTTTATTTATTTCCAGTTAGTAATTTTACTGCTTTTTTAAATATTTTTTTAAGCTTTAGTTTTAATCTAATATTTATATTTTATTTTATTTCAGCTTTATTTTTATTTAATTAATAGTTCATTTAATTTTTAATAGCTTCTTACTGATAATAAGCCTGCTACATTATATATATATATGCTAGTTTTTAATAATATTTTGAATTAGCTTTAATTTTTATATTTTCTGTTTTTGTTTTAATTTTAGTTTAGTTTTTCGTCATTATGTTATGTACTTTTGTCATTTTTATTACTTTTCGTTCTTTTTAAATATTATGATTTATGTTTAATTCACTTTTATTTCAGTTTTAGTTTCCATTTATTTCCAGGTCAACTTTAATCTATTTCAGGTCTATTTTAACGTCAACTAACATTAACATACAATACAAAAATTAATAAATACTGTAATAGATCTATTTCTCAATGTTAGTTAATACCTTAAGTAATGTTATCAAATGAGATCTTATTGTAACACCTTACCAATGTTTTTAATAGTTTAAGTTAACGCTATTAATCCCACAGGAACAACCGGATTGAGGAACAATAAAGAAATCTTGACATTTCGTTTGTCTTCTTCTGTTTTCCTGCAGCCTATAATAACTCTCAGCAGGTGATGAGCAACGACGCCTGCATCCCAGACCAGTACTTCATCCAGGAGGACAGCGGGGAGGTGCGCAACAACCCCAAACGCTCCTGCCAGTTCAACCGCACCATGCTGGAGGATTGTTCCGGACTCACCGACCGCACCTACGGCTACCAGGAGGGCAAACCCTGCGTGCTCATCAAACTCAACCGGGTAACTGGCCAATCACAGCACAGATCACTGTAACGGCGCAGAATATACTGGATGTTCAAAGCATGCAAAATTAGCCATAACATCTTCAGTGCTGCTTCACTTTAGACTCTTTGCACATATTTTAGTAATTATAATAAATTAGGTATCATTCGATACCTGTGAAAACCGGTTTGAAATGGAAACGTTACTTAACGTCTCAATTTTTGTGATATTAACTTCAAATTTGGAACACAACTTGGTTAGAGGTATGGTTTTGATTTTCTAGCAGTTTTAGAGGCCAAATTATTTTGTAAAATATATATGTATCAAATAAAAATGTTTAGTTCAGTACATTTGCTTTACTGTAAACTTACAGTAAACTTAAACTGTGCAGACGATAATACGAACACAAATTTGAGCTGCGAATAGCATCAAAAATCATGGGTTCACAGAGATCATCGCCCCCTAGCAGCGAACCATTGAGATTTCCAAACATTTAAAACACAGTTATGACATAACGAAGCCTCATTTATTGAAATCAAATGACTTTGGAAGTTTGATACGCGCTCTGAATCACTGGTTCAAAACAAATGTTTTGCAAAGGTTTCGAAGCTTCACAAAGCATTGTTTCGAAAGCGCCCATCACTAGCTCAGTTACTTTTTGTTAAAGTGCCCCTATTATGCCATTTTAAAGGTTCCTAATTTTGTTTTGGAGTCTCCTACAACAGATTAACATGCATCCAAGGTAAAAAAAACACATTAATTTTCTCATAATATACATTGCAGGATCAGCATTTCTCAAAGAGTCTGAAAACGGTTGGTTCAAAGATTCAGTCTCTCTAAACTCCGCCTTTCCAAGAGCCTGCTCTGCTCTGATTGGTCAGACACCCAGTCTGTCATGATTGGTCTGCTCTGCTCTGATTGGTCAGATGACCCAGTCATGTGATTGGTCTACTCTGCTCTGATTGGTCAGATGACCCAGTCATGTGATTGGTCTACTCTGCTCTGATTGGTCAGATGGACCAGTCTGTTGTGATTGGTCTACTCTGCTCTGATTGGTCAGATGGACCAGTCTGTTGTGATTGGTCTACTCTGTTCTGATTGGTCAGATGACCCAGTCATGTGATTGGTCTACTCTGCTCTGATTGGTCAGATGGACCAGTCTGTCATGATTGGTCTGCTCTGCTCTGATTGGTCAGATGACCCAGTCTGCTGTGATTGGTCAGACGGCCCAGTCTGTTGTGATTGGTCTACTCTGCTCTGATTGGTCACACGGCCCAGTCTGTTGTGATTGGTCTACTCTGCTCTGATTGGTCAGACGGCCCAGTCTGCTGTGATTGGTCTACTCTGCTCTGATTGGTCAGACGGCCCAGTCTGCTGTGATTGGTCTACTCTGCTCTGATTGGTCAGATGGCTCAGTGATGGGTCTACTCTGCTCTGATTGGTCAGACGGCCCAGTCTGTTGTGATTGGTCTACTCTGCTGTGATTGGTCAGACGGCCCAGTCTGCTGTGATTGGTCAGACGGCCCAGTCTGTTGTGATTGGTCTACTCTGCTCTGATTGGTCACACGGCCCAGTCTGTTGTGATTGGTCTACTCTGCTCTGATTGGTCAGATGGCCCAGTCTGTTGTGATTGGTCTACTCTGCTCTGATTGGTCAGATGACCCAGTCTGTTGTGATTGGTCTACTCTACTCTGATTGGTCAGATGGACCAGTGATTGGTCTACTCTGCTCTGATTGTTCAGACGGCCCAGTCTGCTGTGATTGGTCTACTCTGCTCTGATTGGTCAGACGGCCCAGTCTGCTGTGATTGGTCTACTCTGCTCTGATTGGTCAGATGACCCAGTCATGTGATTGGTCTACTCCGCTCTGATTGGTCACACGGCCCAGTCTGTTGTGATTGGTCTGCTCTGCTCTGATTGGTCAGATGACCCAGTCATGTGATTGGTCTACTCTGCTCTGATTGGTCACACGGCCCAGTCTGTTGTGATTGGTCTACTCTGCTGTGATTGGTCAGATGGACCAGTCTGTTGTGATTGGTCTACTCTGTTCTGATTGGTCAGATGACCCAGTCATGTGATTGGTCTACTCTGCTCTGATTGGTCAGATGGACCAGTCTGTCATGATTGGTCTGCTCTGCTCTGATTGGTCAGATGACCCAGTCATGTGATTGGTCTACTCTGCTCTGATTGGTCAGATGACCCAGTCATGTGATTGGTCTACTCTGCTCTGATTGGTCAGATGGACCAGTCTGTTGTGATTGGTCTACTCTGTTCTGATTGGTCAGATGACCCAGTCATGTGATTGGTCTACTCTGCTCTGATTGGTCACACGGCCCAGTCTGTTGTGATTGGTCTTCTCTGCTCTGATTGGTCAGACGGCCCAGTCTGCTGTGATTGGTCACACGGCCCAGTCTGTTGTGATTGGTCTTCTCTGCTCTGATTGGTCAGACGGCCCAGTCTGCTGTGATTGGTCTACTCTGCTCTGATTTGTCACACGGCTAAGTCTGTTGTGATTGGTCTACTCTGCTCTGATTGGTCAGATGACCCAGTCATGTGATTGGTCTACTCTGCTCTGATTGGTCACACGGCCCAGTCTGTTGTGATTGGTCTACTCTGCTCTGATTGGTCAGACGGCCCAGTCTGCTGTGATTGGTCTACTCTGCTCTGATTGGTCACACGGCCCAGTCTGTTGTGATTGGTCTACTCTGCTCTGATTGGTCAGACGGCCCAGTCTGTTGTGATTGGTCTACTCTGCTGTGATTGGTCAGACGGCCCAGTCTGCTGTGATTGGTCTTCTCTGCTCTGATTGGTCAGACGGCCCAGTCTGTTGTGATTGGTCTACTCTGCCCTGATTGGTCAGATGACCCAGTCATGTGATTGGTCTACTCTGCTCTGATTGGTCAGACGGCCCAGTCTGTTGTGATTGGTCTACTCTGCTCTGATTGGTCACACGGCCCAGTCTGTTGTGATTGGTCTACTCTGCTATGATTGGTCAGACGGCCCAGTCTGCTGTGATTGGTCTTCTCTGCTCTGATTGGTCAGACGGCCCAGTCTGCTGTGATTGGTCTACTCTGCCCTGATTGGTCAGATGACCCAGTCATGTGATTGGTCTACTCTGCTGTGATTGGTCACACGGCCCAGTCTGTTGTTATTGGTCTACTCTGCTCTGATTGGTCAGATGACCCAGTCATGTGATTGGTCTACTCTGCCCTGATTGGTCAGACAGCCCAGTCTGTTGTGATTGGTCTACTCTGCTGTGATTGGTCAGACGGCCCAGTCTGTTGTGATTGGTCGACTCTGCCCTGATTGGTCAGACGGCCCAGTCATGTGATTGGTCTACTCTGCTCTGATTGGTCACACGGCCCAGTCTGTTGTGATTGGTCTACTCTGCCCTGATTGGTCAGACAGCCCAGTCTGTTGTGATTGGTCTACTCTGCTGTGATTGGTCAGACGGCCCAGTCTGTTGTGATTGGTCGACTCTGCCCTGATTGGTCAGACGGCCCAGTCTGTTGTGATTGGTCTTCTCTGCTCTGATTGGCAGGCAACAAATTTGATGCCTGCTACAGGTCTCAAAGTAGTTGGGACGGAGGCATGTTTACCATGGTGTAGCATCTCCTCTTCTTTTCAAAACAGTGTGAAGACGTCTGGGCATCGAGGTTATGAGTTTCTGGAGTTTTGGTGTTGGAATTTGGTCCCATTCTTGCCTGATATAGGTTTCCAGCTGCTGAAGAGTTTGTGGTCGTCTTTGACATATTTTTCCCTATAGGTGAAAGATCTGGACTGCAGGCAGGCCAATTCAGCACCCGGACTCTTCTACGACGAAGCCATGCTGTTGTAATAACTGCAGTATGTAGTTTTGCATTGTCCTGCTGAAATACACAAGGCCTTCCCTGAAATAGACGTCGTCTGGAGGGGAGCATATGTTGCTCTAAAACCTTTATATACCTTTCAGCATTCATAATACCTTCAAAAACATGCAAGCTGCCCATACCGTATGCACTCATGCACCCCCATACCATCAGAGATGCTGGCTTTTGAACTGAACACTGATAACACGCAGGAAGGTCTCCCTCCTCTTTAGCCCGGAAGACATGTGTCCGTGATTTCCAACAAGAATGTCAAATTTGGACTCATCTGACCATAGAACACTTTTGAAACAGTCCATTTTAAATGAGCCTTGGCCCACAGGACACGACAGCGCTTCTGGACCATGTTCACATATGGC